>JAODAL010048613.1:0-28853 GCA_025379985.1 Phyllomedusa bahiana | reverse complement strand
GCCATGATTGACTGTGGTATTATAATGAAACTGTCTGGGGTGATGTATGTTAATCCTGGTAGTTTGTTGGGTACCCCAGTACTCACAAGCACTCTCTACCCCTTTGGTTTAAGGGTTGCATTTGGGGTTTTGGGGGTTGGGGGGGTTAGCCGCCCCAAACTTTTAGCAACCAACTTGAACTGCAAAGATGGTAGGCTCCCATGGTTGGTCAGTTTCCACGCGTGAAATCTGTCAAAATCCGGGTCGGGACAATTTGAACCAAAGAGTTTCAAAGCCTAAAAAATACGGGATGATCATAAAGACACGCCCATATCACCACTATGAGGACTGCAGCAACAATGTCAGTGCTTGGTGATAATTTTTTACAGCACATGGCACAGAAGGGCTTAAAGGCAATTTTGGGAAAAATACCAAGGCAGTTTTTTACAGATTTTTTCCGCATCAAAGTGGATTTAGAGAGCATGACACGGGGGTTCATGATTTACTAAAGGGGGCTTTTCTGGAAAAGGGGTCTATGAAACCATTCAGTAAAGTCTAACGCACACTTTAGCTACTGCTTGCAGATTTAATCAGGAATTTGGGTGGACATTGCATTTGTTTTGGGCCAATAGCACAGTTTTGCAACTGTGAAGTTATTGGCCACTATATTCATTTGCATTTATTGTCTGACCATACCTAAGGGGAAAAAGGGATTTGGGTGGGAGGGGAGGGCCATGGGAGAAATCCCAGGTATCCTACCTATGATACAACCTGAGTTCTGGGCAGTTTGGTTTCAAGCTTAAAGGGAAGATGTTTAAAAAGGAACATTCCAGCAAAATGATAAACTTCATTTTCCATAAAGCTGAAGTAAGGTGAGACCGAAAAAACGGGCTAAAAGAAAAAATCCTTGTGTCAAGTCCTCACCCAGCCCCGGGCACTCGGCGTTAAAAGGGGGGCAGATTTAAAAAACCCCCCAAAATGAAAAAAACTTAAAAATAAGTAAAAAGACCAAAAATTTTTTAGGACGACGGTCCCCCCAGGACCACCCGCGTGTTTGCCTTCCTTGTCTTGCCTGTTTCCCTGCTTGCTGCGAGTGGGTCCTTGTATTTACCCACCCCCCCCCCTCTTGGGGGGCCTTTGCGCACTGTGCCTCCTAGGGTGCGCGCAGCAGCTTCCTGCCCTTTATAGGTTACTTGTCTCTGTCTACTTCCTCTTTACCTATGACTCCTGGATTTAAGAAGAAGTTTCTCCCTTTGCTCTTGGTCAGTCCATTGTTTGTTGCATTGCTGTTTGTTGCAGTCTCATGCTGAGTCCATCTCTGAGCTCCTGCCAGTGTCTCTGGACTTAACCCCTGAGATGCTGGTCCAGTTCCTGTAGTCATCAGAGCTCCTGACCATATGTCTGTCCTGTGTCTGCTGTATCTTGCCGTGATCCCCATCCTGTACCTGCTGTATCCTGCTGTGTTACCTGTCCTATTCCTGCCGTGGCCTGATGTGGTGTACGTCGTATCCAGCTACCTATATTCCTGTCTACCATCGCCTGTGTTCCTGCCCTGCACCTCGGCTGTCACCATAGGTAACCACATCAGGTGTAGCGACCTGGGCGTCCCCGCAGCTAAGTCTATCCCGCTTTGCGGCAGGCTCCGGTGAAGACCAGTGGCCCTTTAGACTCCGCTCCCTGGTGTGGTTCTCCATATACCATCTCACCTGTGGTGATCACCGTGGATCCACACTCGGATGTCAGCGGTCGGCGCTTCAACGTATGCTGTTGTTGCCGCATCCGTTACATTATCACAGTGCTGCTCATGCTTCATCATCTTGGTGCATCTTTAGACTTATCTTTCTTTATATACTGTTGGTTGGCTCTACTTTGCACTGTGCCCTTCTCTGCTGATCTACACAAAAAGTGTCTAAAACAAATCAAAAATGTGTCTAAAATGAGATTTGCCATAATGCACCAGATCTTGGCAAATTGCAAGATACTTATAAGGTGGACACGCCAGTGTAGATATGCCGCAGTGTCTCGGTTTTGCTGGAACGTTCCTGTAACAAAAAGGTCTGTGTTCAGTAATGAGAGATTTAACGTAATAAGAGAATTTGTACTATCGTCGATAGAGCGGCCGCAGGTTTCTATGAGGTGTCCATCAGAGTCTCCTCACATTCAGTTCATGTATCACATACACTCTCACTATTTTGGGTCCCATGCTTAATAATGTCCATGATGTTCCTCCCGAACTCAATCACACTTTTCTTCTCTTGATCAGTTTCAGTATAATACCCCCTGAGTGAAAATTGCTATAGGTGTCCTTTCTTGAAGACCGTGGAGCCAGAAGCTCCGTGGTACATACAGCTGTCATAGGTTAAGTGTTCTTCATAGTTCATTAGAGCAAATCTCAGCCCTGTTAAAAGCAATACCGACACATTTGCTTCACCTTTTTGCATTCACCTCCTGGGTGACCAATGATGCTCACAGTGCCCCATGTTGGAGGAGCAGCGACATATGGAAGCAAACCTTCTGGATGAAGGATATGTTTCCACACGCCCCCAATAAGGAGCATGACATGTGAAACAAGCCTGAGATGACCAGTGCCTCCACAGCGCCCCTCCCAATGGAGAGCAGCGACATGTGGAAACAAGTCTAATGGATCCCAAATGATGCCACACGCCCCGTGTATGGAGAGCAGCGACAATATGGAAGCAAACCTTCCCTGGAGAATGAATGCTGCCAACACGCCCTCCAATGGGGGAAAAGCGACATGTGGAAACAAGTCCTAAGGATGACCAGTGCTGCTACAGCGTCCTCCAATTGGAGCACGACATGGGGAAACAAGTCTAATGGATGACCAGTGCTGCTCACCAGCGCCTCCAATGGGGGAGCAGCAACAAGGGAAAAGAAAAAAACCTTCTGATGAATGATGTTTGCTCACAGCGCCCTCCAATGGAGGAGCAGCGACATGTGGAAACAAGCCTGATGGATGACAAGTGCTTCTCACAGCGCCCTCCAATGGAGGAGCAGCGACATGTGGAAACAAGTCTAATGGATGACCAATGATGCTCACAGTGCCCCATGTTGGAGGAGCAGCGACATATGGAAGCAAACCTTCTGGATGAAGGATGATGCTCACAGCGCCCTCCAATAGGGGAGCTCTGACGTGTGGAAACAAGCTAAATGGATGACCATGCTCTCACAGCCCCTCAATGAGGAGCAGCGACATATGAAACAAGTCTAATGGATGACCAATGATGCTCACAGCACCATCGAATGGAGGAGCAGCGACATGTGGAAACCAGCTTGATGGATGACCAATGCTGCTCACAGCTCCCTCCAATAGAGGAGCAGCGACATGTGGAAACAAGTCTAATGGATGACCAGTGCTGCTCACAGCGCCCTCCAATGGAGGAGCAGCGACCTGTGGAAACAAGTCTAATGGATGACCAATGATGCTCACAGCTCCCTCCAATGGAGGAGCAGCGACATGTGGAAACAAGTCTAATGGATGACCAATGCTGCTCACAGCGCCCTCCAATGGAGGAGCAGCGACATGTGGAAACAAGCCTGATGGATGACCAATGATGCTCACAGCGCCCTCCAATGGAGGAGCAGCGACATGTGGAAACCAGCCTTATGGATGTCCAATGCTGCTCACAGCGCCCTCCAATGGAGGAGCAGCGACATGTGGAAACAGGTCTAATGGATGACCAGTGCTGCTCACAGCGCCCTCCAATGGAGGAGCAGCAACATATGAAAGCAAACCTTCTGGATGAATGATACTGCTCACAGCGCCCTCCAATGGAGGAGCAGTGACATGTGGAAACAAGTCTAATGGATGACCAATGCTGCTCACAGCGCCCTCCAATGGAGGAGCAGCGACATATGGAAGCAAACCTTCTGGATGACTGATGATGCTCACAGCACCCCGTGTTGAAGGAGCGGCGATATATGCTCCGTTCGATGCAAACCTGATGGATGATCCTTAATAGATGGATTCTTATAATGAGTTGTTCAACATGTGAAGTTACGATCTTCAGAAGGAAATAACACTCTACCCATAATTTAACGATTCTTCATCATAATTATGAAAAATTATTATAAAAATTATGTCAAAAATATCTGCTTTATTCATATCTTAGCACATGGTGACAGATCCTCCTTCAGTAAGAACACAGTGTCCATCCTATTGAATACATTATCAGGACCTTTATGGTCGATGGCTCCTCCATTGCTCTTGTGGTCATTGAGTGTCTCGTGCAGTTTAGCCATGACTGGGCTTTTGTAGAGAATATTCCGGATATAATCTGTCAGACTCTTATCCAATACTTCAAGTCTTCACTTTTGATGGAAGATTGTGTAAAGCGCTGGAAAATTTGATGCGGAGCTTTACACAGTCTTCTCTATAGAGCTCTGCAGGTGTTTTCTGGGATAATATTGGTGAATAGTGAGGGGCACTTAATGCTGCGTCCTCAGAGGTTTGTGTGTCCTGTACATCAGGGGCTCTGTCTTGGGCTTTTTATCGGTCACATATGGGTTGCAGGTTCTGTTTTGGGATTTTTATCTGTCACATCTGGGTTGAAGGTTCTGGTTTGGGCTTTTTATTGGTCACATATGGGTTGTAGGTTCTGGTTTGGGCTTTTTATTGGTCACATATGGGTTGTAGGTTCTGTTTTGGGCTTTTTATCGTCACATATGGGTTGCAGGTTCTGTTTTGGGCTTTTTATCGGTCACATATGGGTTGCAGGTTCTGTTTTGGGGTTTTATCGGTCACATATGGGTTGTGGGTTCTGTTTGGGCTTTTTATCGGTCACATATGGGTTGTAGGTTCTGTTTTGGGCTTTTTATCGGTCACATATGGGTTGCAGGTTCTGTTTTGGGCTTTTTATCGGTCACATATGGGTTGCAGGTTCTGTTTTGGGCTTTTTATCGGTTCACATATGGGTTGTAGGTTCTGTCTTGGGCTTTTTATCGGTTCACATATGGGTTGTAGGTTCTGTTTGAGCTTTTTATCGGTCACATATGGGTTGTAGGTTTCTGGTTTGGGCTTTTTATCGGTTCACATGTGGGTTGTAGGTTCTGGTTTGGGCTTTTTATCGGTCACATATGGGTTGTAGGTTCTGTTGGAAATGACAGGAAAAAAAAGTGCATCAAGCTATTTTTTCCATCTCATTGAGGGACATAAGGGCGATAACATGACGGAATCAATGGGAATGGATGGATTCCTTTCTGAATACACTTTAGTGTGTATCTGAGGAGATTATCGTTGTCACACAGGGTATAGACATTTTCCTCAGGCGCACATGACAGAAGTGCGTCACTTGTTGGCTCTGCTGCCCCTTCACGACGAAGAGAAAATTCCCCCACAATGAAAAATCTTTTATCATTTTGAAACACTTCCATTATCGATTGATCTTTGCTGCCGTAGACGGCCAGAGGTTTCCCATTATAGTAATGGTCCTCATGCAACTTCTGAATCAGATATGGGTTGTCTTTCAATTTAATGAACATCCCATCAGGGTATAAGGGGTACGTGTAGGGCTCAGGTGATCTTCCCTTTCTGGTACTCAGTGTCAGCTCATCACCCTCCTTCAGGGCACCACACGGCACAGAGGAACTGATCTCACTTCTAAGCTTATCAGAATATATGGCGAGGTAAAGGGGATTTGTCTCTTTAGAGGTGACATCAAATCTGGTGTCCATCTCCAGAGCTTCTCTTATAGACTGATCTTTATTGCAATAGACAAGCAGAAGTTCCGTTTCATGGCTTGATCTACCTAGCTCCCTCCTTGTCATTTTATATGTTGTCTTCACTTTAATAAACATCCCATCAGTAAATCTGGAATAATCTGAAGGTTTAGGAGGAGCAATATCTTTTTCAGCTATGATCAGTGTTCCTCTATGCTGCAGAGCTCCACACGGCACCAAGGGATTAATTGCTGCTCCGGATATTCCATCCTGCACCGTCAGATACTTGTTCTTCAGGACGTTAATAATTGTGTCCTTTGGATCCACAGTGATCTTATTCTCCTCCTTCTCTTTCTTCCATTTGTACTTCACAGTGACTTTGCACCCGGATTCTGCTGCTGATTCCTGGAAGGAGATAAAACAGGTTATTAGTGACTGTGGTGTCTCACCTACACCTGAGCCACATGAACGCCCCGCTGCCTGCTGCAGAGTCACTCCTCATCCCGCAGCTTGGTCTTTACACTGACACAGTCTAATGAGGGTTGTTCTGTGCAGGATTCCTGTATGTCTGATGGCCCCATGACTGGTTAATAGGGAATTTTAATGCATTATTTTGGGACAGAGAAGAAAAGACTTTCACTTTTTAATCTTTTCAATTCTATTCCATTGACCTGTGTCTTTGTTTTGTTGAGCTGTAGTTTTTATTGGTCTCTATGCTTTTTATTCCATCATATTTTGGAGTTGGAATAAACATAGATCAGATGTCATCCCTCTAGCTGGCCACACAGGATATCGGTGCAAGGTTTTTAACCCTCCTCCCCACAACCGATCTTTATTTATTTGCAGTGGTTTATACCTCCAGTCTTTTAGGACATATATATGCATTTTCTATTTTTTTTGCATTGCTTAAGTATCTTTGCTGCCCTGATCTGTATACCATGTATTGGCATTATTGAGCATTTCATCTAACACCTTTGATTGTTTATGGCCCGCTGAGATGGTAATACTGTTAGTAATACCGTATGTACAAGAAAACAAGTTGGCAACAGATAGGCTATTTTCCCTAGCTCTGTCTTGCTATGTCTCTTGTTGCCCACCTCTGCATGATTTTGGTCCTATAGTAACTGGGGCATTACAGGGAAAGCCTCTCTAAGGTGGGGATGCCCTTTTTGGGGTGATAACCCTGCCAGCTGGACACAACAGGGTCTTATTAGGAATTCATTGGACTATCTCCTTCACCCAATTTGGATGTGTTGTATCTATTGAAGAGTGGATATCAATCTGCGCCCCATCCTCTAGGTACTGTGAGTAAAAGAAAGCTGACTAAGTGTTTTGGTGGTCTTTATCTACCCTGAAGTGACTGCCATTATCTCCCACACACTACTTTGTGGCTTCCAAGTATATCAATATTTTATATCATTATTGCTGTTTTTACTAAAGGAGTTTAGTAAAAGTTATGTTCTAGTTTCTTTCTTTCAGTGATAGGATTTTGGAATATCCAGCAATCCTGGATTTGTGCTCTTTTTTCCCAGCGCTCCATAACCTTACGTCACGTGGTCGATCAAGTTGTCTGGCGCGGGATCGCTGGTGTAATAGGGGAACCATTTCTATACATCAGACAAGGAAAGAGGATATCCGGTGACGTGTAACAAACAACGCCGCTGAGGAATCCAAGGTCCGTATAATAAAACTGAATCTTTATTACTATAAAGTAAAACAAAGTCCACAATAGCACAAGGCAGCAAGGCAACAGACCCCTAGTGGTGAAGAACAGACGCGTTTCGAGTCAGACGACTCTTGCTCACTGTCATGTCTATGTGGGTTACCAATACTCTTTAAAAACCCAGCTAAAACCAATCACCATAAAGGGAGAGCATCACATGATATTAAGTGGAAAAATAGTAGTAGTAAACGGACCACCGGAGTATATACAATTGAAAAGAACCTACAGCTATATAACATATAGATACATAAACAATACATGCCTAAACCTATATATATAAGACCTCACATCTATCAAATGCACATGAAATATTACTGTTGTTTTGTCACAAAAACAAAATTAAAATTAAAAATATATATAAATATGCACTGTAGTGATTATAGATGTTATTATAAACCCCAAACAACTGTTTACGCCTAAACCTAATATATATACAGCATGTCGGTTCTATAGTTAAGACCTTCCGGTCTTCTAGTTCCCAACTTAAATATCCAGTGCCTCCCTTTGTCTAAGCTTTTTTGTCCAATTCCCCCCTCTGTAAGGACATAATACCTTGTCTATGACATAGTTTTTGATACATGATGTATCCCCTTGATGGATTTCCACAAAATGTTTAGCTACCCCTGACATTTGGGGTTGTTGTTTTTTAATACTATTTATGTGTTCCATTATTCGTGTTTTCGTTTTTCTGATCATACTTCCTATGTATTTCTTGTCACATAGAATACATTCTATGGCATAAATGCAATGGTGGCTATCGCAGTTCACAAAATGATTGATCTTATGTTTATGTTGTTTTGTGGCGTCTGTAAATTCTACTTTTTTCTCTGCCATCTTACAGGCTCCACAGCGGGATCCCCCACATTTATAGAACCCCTTTTGGGACAACCAAACCTTCCCAGTTTTGGTATGATGACTAATGTATACACTGGGTGCGATAATATTACCCAAAGTCTGTCCCCTTCTCGGTGTAATGCGAACACCCCTTTCCAAAATTTTAGAGAGGGTCTCATTTTATCTCAGAATGCTTAAATTTCTTTTAAAGATGTTTTTGTTAAGCAACAGGTCGTCTATGTAGCGCCCATACCACACTATGCTATCCAAGAAAGGATTTTTCTCATTGTATATGGCGTGGTGTTCCCACCACGCCATAGTAATGTTCGCCAGGGACGGTGAGAAAGTGGCCCCCATGGGGGCCCCGTCTAATTGTAGTAAAAGGTATTCTCAAATTTAAAATAATTGTGTTTTAGGAGGTATTCTACCCCCATGAGAATAAATTCCTGTAAATTGGTGTCATAGTCACTGTGTTGTTTTAAGAAAAATGTGAGAGCTGTTAAGGCGACATCGTGGGGTATACAGGAGTACAGCCCCACGACATCACAGGTAACCCACGTATAATGGTCCCTCCAACCCTAATTAGATAGAGTTCTGAGGAGGGATTTTGTGTCCTTGATATATCCCGGTAGGTTATGGACTATGGGATGCAAGTACTTATCTACCCAAATGCTTAATTTCTCATTAAGGGAATTGTTGCCTGAGATAATGGGGCGAATGTCTGGTGGAAAATTATTTTTGTGGACCTTGGGCACTCCGTAAAAAACTGGTATCACAGGGTGATCTTCCAGAATGTACTTTTTTTGTCTTTCATTCAATACCCATAGACCCATACCCTCTTGTAAAAGATGTTCTAATTTGGTATGAAAATTTTGTGTGGGATTTTCAGTCAATTTTCGATATGTGTGGGTATTACCAAGGATTTCCAAGGCTTGCTTTGTGTATATTCCACTGATTGGTTTTAGCTGGTTTTTTAAAGAGTATTGGTAACCCACATAGACATGACAGTGAGCAAGAGTCGTCTGACTCGAAACGCGTCTGTTCTTCACCACTAGGGGTCTGTTGCCTTGCTGCCTTGTGCTATTGTGGACTTTGTTTTACTTTTGAGTAATAAAGTTTCAGTTTTATTATACGGACCTTGGATTCCTCAGCGGCGTTGTTTGTTACACGTCACCGGATATCCTCTTTCCTTGTCTGTTGGATTACCGCGAAGCCGTCGGTGTGGTCCGTGACAAAGACGAAACAGCAGGCGGATCCACGCTACACTTCAGGATGAAATTGCCTTGTTCCAGGTAACTGCTTCTTTTTTCCATTTCTATACATCACTTTATATTATATTACTATTGCAGAACAGTGTATAAGCAATCACACCCCTGGTGGGGAAGTAGATGATAGAGAACACAATTATAAGTTTTAAAAATGAAAAAAAAAAATGTTAAAGTTCAAAATACTCTCTTTTGCCATTTTGCAAATAAGATGATAGCGAATATTGAAAAATGAACAAATAACTGATATCACCGCGTCCATCAAAGTCCGATCTTTTAAAATATAAGATAATTTATTACAACACTGAACAGAGAAAAAAAACCCTTTAATCGTAATACAATCCGAGACATTAGTAGATAATTGATTTTTCACTATAACCTTGCTAAAACACCAAAGTACACACATAAAAAACACATAAAATTCTTCCATTTATAGTTATTTTAAGAAGTTCTTTAAACTATTAGAATATTGGATCCTTATACAGTCCATATTAATTATCACTTTAAATATGGATATAAATATTGTCATTAATATAAATCATCTTTTTTGGTTCAGTCAAACCTAAGGGCTACACGTCTGATTGTACCATCTATGAGACAAGAAATTCCAACATTAGTCTCAAAACTAGGTTAGTAGATCAATTACATGTAAATTTATACTGTCTCAAAATCTGGTTATGTAACCCCACCTTGTGGTATTTTTTACAAATTTTCAGAATACATCGTGTCTCTAACTCCCTATAAAGCCGACGTTACTATTTATACAATCACCTCAGTGACTTCGTTTAAACCATTCACTTTCATTGTGTTTAAATAAAAGATCCAGAACACTTCTCGTTTTCTTTAAATTTCCCCTTGGTCTGGTTTATTCAGTCCTTTCATCCCTATGGGGTAAACTTTATAGAGTTTAAAATGTTCACCTTGGATCTCTTACAAATGGCGCAATAATTTTGGGTTAGTATTCCCCTTGGAGCGATGCTGATTATACATCGGGAAAGCTTCATTGTAGTCTTCCTGATGTATTGCTTCCCACATGCACATTGGATCACATAAACCACATAAGACGATTGACAAGTCAGATGGGATTTTATCTGGAACTTTTGGGCTGTGCTATAAGACATGAGATCCTTCATGCCATGACAAATCTCATCCCAACATTTACAACCTTGTATTGTGTCATGGTGTGGTGGTATTATTCAGTCACTATATGGAGGTGATATGTGGTCATGGTGTGGTGTTATTATTCGGTTGACCCAGTGAGAGGCCTGATTGGCTCAAATTGAGAGGAAAAAGATAGCATAGGACTGCCCGATTTTGGGATCACGTTTGAAAGTCGTGGGCAGCTTAAACATCTTTTGATCAAAATATGTGAACCGAGAGTCTCAAAGTTTTTTCATGTAATGAAAATAGCATAAATGCTTCTTTAGGGATTTCCACATAGTGTATTGCCCTTTTTGCAGTAGTTTTGCCGCTGGCGGCGGTCTTGTGTGTGTAAAATGAAATAATTACATGTGTGCCGCAGCCCTGCCAGTGGCACCCGGGTTTTGCATACGTTTTTTCAAAAATGTTTTTGTGTGCAGAAACATACGTTATACTTGGTGTACATTGATTTTAACCTATATGGGAAGGAAGGGGTGCTTCCATTTTGGGTTTCTGCCCCCCGCCCACTCTCACAGGCTGTCATAAGAAGGGCAGCTTGCAGGTTGGGTGTTTTTTATATTTTTCTCTCTGAATAATGGGGGTCGGTTACCCCAGTGAGAAGGGCCCGATGGCTCAAATTTAGAGGGAAAGATAGCATAGACGCCCGATTTTGAGATCCACGTTGAAAGTCGTGGCAGCTTAAACATCTTTGATCAAAAAATATGTGAACTGAGAGCTCAAAGTTTTTTCGTGTTATTATTCAGTCACTATGTGGTGGTGATAGGTGTTCATGGTGTGATGGTATTATTCAGTCACTATGTGCTGGTGATATGTGTTCATGGTGTGATGGTATTATTCAGTTACTATGCGGTGGTGATATGTAGTCATGGTGTTGTGGTATTATTCACTATAAGAGAAAAAAACGTTGATAAACGCTCACCGGGAATCTCGGGATAATTCGGGGTCCGCAAGATTTCCTTCACTGCACGGTGCACACGGAAATGGACGTCTGGCTGTAGATGTCCTGCAAATTGAATAAAGTTTGAAAGATTCCAGCACTTGTGCTCCGGATAGAAAATTAACTTATAAAACGCACTTTTATTAAAGACTAAAAGTGTGTTTTATACGTTAATTTTCTATCTGGAGCACGAGTGCTGTAATCTTTCAAACTTTATTGTGGTATTATTCAGTCACTATGGTGGTGGTGGTATGTGGTGGTATTATCCAGTCACTATGTGGTGGTGATAGGTGGTCATGGTGTTGAGATATTATTCAGTCACTATCTAGTGGTGATATGTGGTCATGGTGTAGTGGTATTATCCAGTCACTATGTGGAGGTGATATGTAGTCATAGTGTGGAGGTATTATTCAGTCACTATGTGGTGGTGATATGTGGTCATGATGTTGTAGTATTATTCAGTCACTATGTGGAATTGATATGTGGTCATTGTGTGGTGGTATTATTCAGTCACTATGTGGTGGTGATATGTGGTCATGATGTTGTGGTATTATTCAATTGCTACGTGGTAATGTTGTGGCACCTAAAATCAGGAATATCTTTTTCTATTTCATTTTCTGAGGGATTTGATTAAGTTGTTTTAACTTTGACAGAAAAAGATTATTTGTAAAAGTTCTCTGTCTCCTATATGTGACACCAGTATTTAGCAATGGATCCACTAGTAATAAGTGGCAGTGCCTTTTAGGAATATTTTTACATTTCCAGTGGAATGTGTTGTACGTTGTCACCACATTAAGTTGGCAATTTTTCCTTTATTTTTACTTCGTGTACCTTTGGGGGGTAACACACTCTTTTTGTGTTATTTCTGACTCTCTTATTAGAGCATCATTAACTAGCAGATTTGGATAGCCTTTTTCTTTTAGTTTTTTACAATAACCTCCGCCTGTTTTTTAAAAGTCCCCTCTTCCCTACAGTTTTTTTTAATACATCTTAGTTGCCCATAGGGGATATTTTTTTTTACCACTTATGACATTGGTTTCGTTTATGGTGCAAATAACCATTACTGTCTACTTTAAAAAAAAAGTTTTACTTAAGATCTTTCCATTTTTGTGGCACAGAGTTAAAGGGAACCTGTCACATAGGTTATGCCCCCCCTTGCTGAAGGCAGCACAAGCTAGTGTCAGACCTGCTGTTCCCAGTGCTGTGTTCCTTATTCTGTAAGATGCTGTAGTTTTAGAGCATTTACCCCTTAAATCTTATTCATGAGCAGGTGTTAGCCCCGCCCACCAAAGGCTAGCCCGACCACTGACAGTTATTCACATGTTTCTACCTATTCAAAGTAATAGGTTTATCAGTTGAGGTGGGCGGGGCTAGCCTCCAATTGGCAGGGTTTGAAAAAAAACTGACTCTTTGAAGGACGCTTCGAATGACTCTTCTGGCTGAAAACTGCAGATTTGAGTATTAAATACATGAAAAATACAGCATCTTACAGAATAAGGGAAACAGCACTGGAAACAGCAGGTCTGACACTAGCTTGTGCTGCCCACAGCAAGGGGGGCATAATCTATGTGACAGGTTCTCTTTAAATTCAGAAAATCCATAGTATTTTTAGCCATTGTTAAGGTACAACCGATCCCCCCTAGTTGGTGTCATTCAAATACTTAACAAGATCCAAAGCTTCTGTCGGGGTACCTTTCCAAATTATCAGCAAATCAATTTTTTTTTCAAACAAACCCATAAACAGGTTGGCCCGCGATTGGGCTACCCTTGTCCCCATCGCAGTGCCGACCTGCTGATTGTAACATACACCATTATATATATATATATATATATATATATATATATATATATATATATATATATATATATACATAAAATATTCTTCAGAATTAAATGTAGTCTGTCCGACAAGAAAGCCAGTGGTTTTAACAATATTTCTGTGTCTTGGTTAAGAAAATATGCAAAAATATGAAAAAAATATTCTACAGATCAGAGCCATCTTCAGGACATTATGGACTCCCAGGCAAAGCAGTGCAGTGAGCCCTGCCCAAACACATGCCGTCACACCAGGTTATGCCTCTAAACAATCTGAAACATGACACCACACAGCTTCGTGCTTCTAACCACCCCCAAGCTCATCCAATGACACCCAGCCTCTTCCAGCAGGACAAGCATAGGTGGTCTGATGCTGTGGTGTCATCATACCGCCCGCACCAGGACGCTCCCATGGCATCTTGTTGACCACTCCAGGACATAAATCTGACCACCTTGGGCCCACATGCTTGTCTAAGACAGCCCTGCTACAGATAGCTATAATCTATAACAGTCCTAGAACACCCCAGTAATGCGAGTTTAGGGGTGTTCCAAGAAAAATGCTTGTTAATCGTTCAGGGCATGATAAAGAAATAGAAGACTTACCTCAAACGCTCACATTCCATCGCTGCGGCCGTCCCGGGTATCCCACCAGATGACTTATCCATTTATTCTTCATGTGACCGATGCAGCCAGAAGACTGAACAGGGGTCACCTGCACGGCCACAGTGATGGAACAAGAGTGTTTATGATAATATTCTTCTCATTTTACACCACTTTAATGAAGGACATTTAGGAAAAGTATCAGATGCTCTTACTAAGTCATGATGAGAAGCTAATGAAGATAAATGTGATTGTTGTATGATTTCAGGTCGTCCCTCGTTCTGTCCACTCGTCTGTTGTTCTGTTTCACCATTGACACCGTGATGTGGTTTCTCTATTACATATTTTCATCATCTACCTTATTGGATCAGACATCTGATGGGGACGTCTCCTGAATTTCTTACCTCTTCCTTAGTTCGCTGTTTCTTTGGGCTTTCCTTCTCAGCAGGTCTCGGTCCAGATGCATCTGAGGATTTTCTCTTTCCCATCGTAGACTGATCTTCCTGCTGGTAGAAAGATACTGATTAACCATTGCCTGTACAGTGGATAACACATGAAGGTATAGCTATAACCTCACAATAACACAGGTCACTGGACCAGTCCTGCAATGGGAATCGTCACAGGCATTACTATGGCAGAACTTTTAAAAGCATACCACTTTACAGAAATCAAGAGTACAAGCAGAAACAAAAATCAGAATCTGTCTTGAAGAGGGGATGAGATTTCTTCTTCTTTGAGGAGTCAATTGAGAGGGGAGGGGGAGGATAGGCAAAGGAAGAAAGATGTTCCTGGCTGCATATTGAGTGTTTGACCTCCATGTTAATCTCGCATCTACACTGCTCCTTACTGCTGTATAATGTCCTCCATGCTGCCTGCAAAATCCAGCTGTCCTGGCAGACTTGCCAACTCTCCTGGGACCAGGAGGACTCTTGTATTTCCAAGAGTCTCCAAGATGATCTGAAAGAGTTGGAAAGTGTAAGCTTTCATCAGTAAGCTTTCATCAAAGACAGACTAGAGGCCGCAGTGTAGCTGGCAACTATCAGCAGCCCATGATCACACGGGGAGGAGCGGGGACCAGGGTGTATATATACACATAAAATGCCATAAGTTGTAGCCTTTCATGAGAAGTAAACCTCAGGACTATACATCTCTGACATAAGGATTGAGCATGGTGGGGCACATGTATGACAACTGTTGCAGACTCGACAGTTGTAACTCTTGGTGGGATAGTGTAACATTCAACAGTATGTATGAAAGTGTTGCACGCTGGTTCATAAATATGTCCCACTGGGTGCATTTAGGTGCGGCAAAAAAGTGTCACTACACAAATTTCATAAATGTTTTTTGGAGCGTGCTCCGGCGCACCTCAGGTCTCAGCGAGACTGCAGGCTAACCTGGATCTAGAATATCGACTGAGACAAGGAAAAATTTAATTTAAACAGTGATCAATATAGGATTAACATTCATTTCACTTAATATAGGAAAAACTAAAAAAATATATAATTGACACAAAAAAAAGCTGATAACTTTTTTTCAGCATGCAAAATCCCGACCCACTCACCTACATTTTAAGGAACAAAAATTAACGCACAATCTAAAAGCATAAATTGATATATTTTGTAAGTTAAAAAACAAAAATTTGATAGAAATTTTATAATTTTTCATTAGAAATGCAATTAAAGGAACTGTGCATTGGTCTATATGGAGGAGAATAGAAGTGCTTTAAGGGAGATGTGCATGAAACGGACATAACTTCAGAGGTAAAAACTGTTGCTGGCCCTGTCTGACATATGTATAAGAGGTTATTCACCAAAAATGGGCACAAGCCTGACGTCCTCGACACACTTGTCTGTGTCGATTATTAGGGGGCGTATTGCACCCCGTTCATAAAATTAGACACATTTATGAATGTGGCTTGACAGAATGTGGCAGGAAAGTGTCGTACTAATCCATGCAAATTGATGACGCCGAGACAAAATTGGTTTAAGAAACCTGTGTGGTGCACATTTCTGTATCACAATGGGACGCATGTATAAAGTGCTGTGAGACACTTTCATACATACTGATAAATGCTACAGTAACCTACTGAGCAGTACGACCATCTAGTCTGTGCCAGTTTTTACACGTCTCCCTAAATGTTTCTCTTTCTACAACGTTACAAAGATCTGCCTTAAAAAGAACGGCTGTCTCAATCTTGTGGTTAGAATGTTACAAGAGATAAAGAGCAATAAGTGTCACTCATTGTTAAGAACAGTAATTAGATTCTAAGAGTTTTCTCTTCATCTAAAGTAAGGCGTGTTTACCGGTTATTCCCCACGGATTTGTGGTATTTAGCGCACAAAACGCGTGAATAGGGCGGACGGGGCGGGGCCCGGAGCGCGGGGGGGGGCCGCTCCCGGCCCATGAATGCATGTTTACGGCGCGTGCGGCGATTCGCGACGGGAGGAGCGAGTCCAGTTTCTATAGAGCATGATCGTAATTGCTGCCGCGGATTGGCGCCTACTGCAGGAATCGGCGCAGTATGGCGCAATCCGGGAAACGTGTGAACGGGCCTAATGCACAGTTCATTTAGTTGACTTTTTAATGAAAAATTAATTGTAAATAAAATTTTGTTTCTATTTTTCATTTTTTGTAACTAAAATCTTATAAAATATATCTCTTTAAAGTTCCTTAAAATGAAGCTCAGTCGGTCCAGATTTTGCATGCCGTATAAATCTCATTAACATTTTTTCATGTCATTTTTTTTTATATTTTTCGGATTTCTTATAATAAATTAAACAAATTTTATTCATATGTCAATCACTGTTTAAATCTGATTTCCATTGCATCAGTCTATATTCCAGATTTTGGAGTAGCCTACTCCCGAATTCTTGCTGAGACATAAGGTGCGCCATGCAAGATAACTACAGTCAAAAGTTTTATAATTATCATATGTTAGTTAAAATCACTTTAGTGGTGCTAGTTGTGAAATAAATGGTATTGAGAAGCGTATCTTCCCTCTATGGGGAATGTTTGAATGAGGGATTTTTCCCCAGGGGGACGAGGTAAAAATGCGGGACTTCCCCTATGGTTGCTCGGGAAATGCAGTAACCCCCTATTTGGGGCCGTTTTAAATAAATGATTTCTCCTAGTGGTGGCTGCAGGAAAAGAAAGGTGACCCCTAGTGGTACTTTTAGGTGATTAAAAAATCTTCCCTTAGGGTGGCGTAGTCAACAGGTTTCCCAGTGGAAATTTTAAAAGGTAAATAAGCACCCAAGTGGGGGGACTCGGTAGAATGCAATGTTTCCCTTGGGGGACCCGAGAAGCGGATCTTCTTATGGTGTCGTATGTTGAAGCAGGCATCCCCAGTGGGGGCGCAGCAAAAAGCGTGACCCCCCCAGTTGGCTTATTTTTAAAAAAAATGATGTTTCCCTTTGGGCTAAGTAAATCATTTATCTTCCCCTAGTGGTGGCTGATCAAAATTTTCTGTTTTATTGGTCATAAATAAAAATTTATCTTCCCTGTCGTGGCTGTTTAAAATGCGTGATCTTCCCCTGTGGGCTCTAAGTCGAATCAGTGTTTTTCATTTTAGGGGGTTTCAGGTATATGATTGTTTTTCCTACTCTTTGTAGAATAGTTTTTCCAATGGTGGACTGTGGAGAAACAATTTTCCCCTAGTGGGGCTTTTATTGGGGTGAGTAAATTCCAGCGGGGCGAGTGAATGCAAAATCTTCCCTAGTGGGGCTGATTAGAATGCAGTAAATTTCCCCCTAGGGGGCGTAGTGAAGCAGTGTTTCCCCCTAGTGGGGGTTTTTAGGAAATGAGTATTTTTCCCTGGGGCTGAGGTAGAAGCAGTGATCTTCCCCTATGTCCCCTATGAGAATGCAGTGATCTTCCCTCTAGGGGTTCTGTATTTTAAATCAGGATCTTCCCTATGGGGGGCGAGAGAATGCATGTTTTCCCCCTAGTGTGGGGAGTAAATGATGATCTTCCCTATGGTGGCTTATTAAAAAGAGTGTCTTCCCTAGTGGGGTTGTATGTAGAATGCAGTGATTTCCCCTATTGGTGGCTGTAGTAGAATGAAGTATCTTCCCCCTTGTGGGGGCTGTATGTAATGCAGTATCTTCCCTATGTGGCTTTGTAAAAACAGGATTTTCCCCTAGTGGGGTGCGGGATATGCAGGTTCCCTGGGTTGTTTGTGAATGCAGGATCCCCCCCAGTGGGGCTGATGTAAATGCAGGATCTTCCCTAGTGGTGGCTGTTGTAGATGCAGGATCCCCCCAGTGGGTGTATGTAGAATGCGTGATTTTTCCTAGTGGTTTGTATGTAGATGGTTCTCCCTTGGGTGCTGTATGTAAAATGGTGTCTTCCTCTAGTGGTGCTGTAGTAGAAAGATGATCTTCTTCCCCTAGTGGTGGTGAGGTAAATGCAGTGATCTTCCCTAGTGGGGGCTGGTAGAATCAGTATTTTCCCCTAGGGGTGCTGCAGTAAAAGCGGATTTCCCCATGGTGCTGATAAATGCGTGATCTCCCAAGGGGGCTGAGGTAAAATGAGGATTTCCCAGTGGTGCGAAGTAGAAGGCAGTGTTTTCTTCCCCCTAGTGGGGGCTGATAAAGCAGGACTTCCCTGGGGTACTGATGTAGAATGCAGGTTTTCCCCCAGTGGGGGACTGAGTAGAATGCAGGATCTTCCCCGGGTGGTGCTGAGGGAATCATGATTTTCCCTTGGGGCTGAGGTAGAATGCGTGATCTTCCCTGGGGGGGCTGAGTAGAAGCAGTGATCTTCCCCTATGGGGGTGTAGTAGATCGGGTTTTTTCCCTATGGGGGTTTAGTAAAGCAGTGTCTTCCCCTAGGGGTTGTAGGAATGAAACTTCTCAAATGGGGCTGAGTAGAATGCATGATTTCCCCTATGGGGGCTAGTAGATGAGTGTCTTCCTTGTGGTGCTGTATGTGAATGCAGTGACTTCCCTAGTGGGGGCTTTGAGAATGCGGGAATCTTCCCCTATGTGGCTGTAGGTAGAAGGCGTATTCCCCCTGTGGTGACTGTGGGAGAATGCGGGGATTTCCCCTAGGGGGGAAAAAAATAGAATGCAGGGATCTTCCCCTGGGGTTGCTGCAGGTAGAATGCAGTAAACCCCCCCCGTGGTGTTATGTAGAATGCGGATTTCCCCTAGGGGTTTGGTATGTAAATGGTATCCCCCCCTAATGGTGACTGAGTAGAATGCGGGGATCTTCCCTAGGGGTGACTTATGTAGAATGCAGTGATCTTCCCTAGGGGTGCTGTAGGGTGAATGCAGTGATTTTCCCCCTAGTGGGGGCTGAGGAGAAGAGGTTTTCCCTAGTGTGGTGAGGAGAATCAGGATCTCCTGTGGTGCTATAGAATGCGTTTTTTCCCTTGTGGGGGCTGAGAGAATCGGATCTTCCTATGTGCTGAAGGAGAATGCAGTGTCTTCCCCTAGTGGTGCTTAGTAGAATCGTGATTTCCCTAATGAGGCTGATGTAATGCATGATTTTCCCTAGTAGGCTGTATGTAGAATGCAGTGATCTTCCTTTGGGGGCTTTATGTAAATGGTGATCTTCCCTATGTGCTGTATGTGAATGCGTGTTTCCCCTGGGGTGGCTGTAGGTAAAATGCATATCTTCCCTAGTGGTGGGGTATGTAGAATGCAGGGTCTTCCCTAGTGGTGGGGGGTTTGAAGGGAGGATCTTCCCAGTGGTGGCTGCAGGTAGAATGCGGGTGATTTTCCCCTATGTGGACTGAGTAGAAGCAGTGATCTTCCCCTAGTGGTGACTGATTAGATGCAGGATCTTCCCCTGTGGGGGTTGTATGAAAAATGAGTGTTTCTTCTTAGTGGGGCTGTAGTAGAATGCATGATTTCCCCTAGTGGTGCTGAGTAATGCATGATCTCCCCTAGTGGTGACTGATGTAAAATGCAGTGATTTCCCCAGTGTGACTGATTTAAAATGCAGTGATTTTCCCCCAGGGGTGACGTATGAGAATGCGGGATTTCCCCTAGTGGGGATAAAAGTAAAAATGCATTTATCCCCTATGGGGCTGTAGAGAATCAGGATCTTCCTAGTGGTGCTATTTAGAATGCAGTATCTTCCTGTGGGGGTGTATGTGAATCGTGATCTCCCCTAGGGGGGCTGTGGGTTAAAAAATGGGATCTTCCCCAAATGGGCTGTATTTTGAATGCAGTGATTTCCCCTAGTGGTACTGTATGTAAATGATGATTTCCTAGTGTTGTTTTTGAGGAATCAGGATCTCCCCTAGGGGTGGCTGAGTAAAATAAGTGATTTTCCCCCTAGTGGTGGTGATGTAAAATGCGTGTCCCCCCCAAAGTGGTGGCTGGGGTAGAATGCAGGATTTTCCCTAGGGGTGCTGAGTAAAATGCATGATCCCCCCTAGGGGCAAAATAGAATGCGGGGGATCTTCCCCAGGGGGGGCTGCGGGTAGAATGCGTATCTTTTTTTTGGGGTGACTTAGTAAAATGAAATGATCTTCCCTGTGGGACGTATTAGAATCAGGACTTCCCCTAGGGGGACTGTAGTAAATCAGGATTTCCCTAGTTGGTGTTATGTAGAATGCGTGACTTCCCCTTGGGGCCTTTGTAGAATGCAGTGATCTTCCCCTTTGGTGTTAGTAGAATTTGAGTATCTTCCCTAGTGGGCTGTATGTAGAATGCGGATTCCCCATGTTGTGTATGTAGAATGCGTGCCCCCCCCCTATGGGGCTTAGAGAATGAGTGTTTTCCCCCTTAGGGTGGCTGTATGTAAAATCAGGGATTTTCCCTAGGGGTGGCTGAGGTAGAATGCGGATCCCCCCCTAGTGGTGGTGCAGGTAGAATCAGTGATCTTCCTTAGTGGGGCTGATTGAAAATGGTTTTTCCCCTTGGGGGCTGTATATAGATGATATTTCCCCCTTTGGTGATGTATGTGAATGCGTGATTTCCCCTAGTGGGGCGTATGTGAATGAAAGATTTTCCCCCTAGTGGTGACTGTAGTAGAATGCGTGTCTTCCCCGTGGGGTGAAAATTAGAATGCTATTTCCCCCTTTTTTGGGGCTGTATTAGAATGCTTGATCTTCCCTTGGGTGACTTATGTAAAATGCAGTGATTTCCCCCTATGGGGGTGTTGTAAATGCGGGATTTCCCCAGGGGGGGCTGGGGTAGAATGCGGATTTTTCCCTAGTGGTGTGTATGTAGAATGCGGTTTTTCCCCCCCTAGGGGTTTTTTTTAAATTTAGTTGCGGTGATTTTTCCCTTAGTGGTGACGTATGAAATCAGGATTTCCCTAGGTGATGAGTAGAATGCATTCTTTCCCTAGGGGTGTGAAAGAAATGCAGTGATTTTCCCTAGTGGGACTGATGTAAAATGATTATTTCCCTATGGTGGCTATTAAAGCAGTGATTTCCCCCCCTAGGGTGATGTTGTAAATGCAAGATTTCCCTATGGTGCTTTTGTAAATGCAGTGATTTCCCCCTATGGGCTGTATGTAAAATGCAGTGATTTTCCCCTAGTGGTGACTGTACGTAGAATGCAGTGATTTGCTCCTCGTGGTGGCAGTATTTAGAATGCAGTGTTTTTTCCCCTTATGGTGGCTGTATTAGAAGCATGTTTTTCCCTTTTAGGGGTGGTGTATGTAAATCAGTGATTTTCTCTTATGGTGTGAGTAAATGCAGTGTTTTCCCTGGGGTGGTAGTAAAATGCAGTGATCTTCTTTGTGGGGCTGAGTAGAATGCATTATTTTCCCCCTAGTGGTGAGGTAAATGCAGTGACTTCCCCCCTAGTGGGGGGCTGGTAAATGCGTTTTTTCCCCTAGGGGTGTGATGTAAATGCAGTGATTTTCCAAAATGGTGACTTTTGTAGAATGCGTGATCTTCCCTAGTGGGGCTGTATGAGAAGCAGTGATCTTCCCTAGTGGGGGCTGTATGTAGAATGGTGATTTCCCCTAGTGGGGGCTTATGAAAATGCGTGATTTTCCCCTTGTGGGGGCGTATGTAGAATGCAGTGATCTTCCCCTATGGGGGCTGTATTAAAATTCAGTGATTTTCCCCCTTTTGGTTTGTTTTTGAGAATGAAAAGTGATCTTCCCTAGTGGGGGGTGTAGTAGAATGATTCTTCCCCAGTGGGGGCTGCAGTAGAAGAGGGTTTTCCCCCAAGGGGTGACGGAGTAGAATGCTTTATCTTCCCTAGGGGTTGTTTTGGAGAAGAGTGACTTCCTTAGTGGGGGCTGTATGTAGAATGCAGTGACCCCCCTTAGGGTGGCTGTTGTAAAATCAGGATTTCCCCCCTATTGGGGCTGTTGTAGAATGCATGATTTCCCCCTGTGGGGGCGTAGTAGAAGGCAGGATTTTCCCCCTATGGGGCGTATTAAAATGCATTTATTTCCCCCTAGGGGTGACGTTTTAAAAATGCAGTTTTTCCCCTTTAGTGGGACTGTTGAAATCAGTGATTTTCCCCCCTAGGGGTGATGTTGTAAATGCAGTGTTTCCCTAGGGTGCTGTATGTAGAATGCAAGATTTCCCCCCTATGGGGCTGTATTAGAGGCAGTGTTTCCCTAGTGGTGGCTGTATGTAGAATGCAGTTATCTTCCCCTAGTGGTGGTTGTATGTAGAATGAAAGTGATTTCCCCCTAGGGTGGCTGATTAGAATGCATATCTTCCCCTAGGGGGTTTGAGTAGAAGGAAAGTAAATTTTCCCTAGTGGTGGCTGTTGTAAAAATGGGGGATTTCCCTAGTGGGGGTTGTTGTAGAATGCGGGGTTTTTTTCCCCTAGTGGTGCTGTTGAGAAGCAGTGATCTTCCTTAGTGGTGGCTGTATGTAGAATCAGGATTTCCCCTATTTGGGGGTGTAGGGGGAAAATGCGTGATCTTCCCCCTAGTGGTGGCTGTATGTAAAAATGCATGATTTTCCCCTTGTGTGGCTTTTTGTAGAATGCAGGATTTTCCCCCCAGTGTGCTGATGTAGATGCGAGTCTTCCCCCTGTGGGGGTGTTTTTAGAAGCAGGATTTTTTCCCCTAGGGGTGCTGTATTAGAATGCATGATCTTCCCTAGTGGTGGTGAGGGAATGCAGGTGATGGGTTGGATTTTTTGGGCTTCGGGTGAGGATAAATCTCTGTCCGCAGAGCAGAAAAAGTGAAGAAATCAGGCGAATCTTTTAGGGGAAATGGTATTTTTGATGGTTTTTTTCCCAGAGCATCGCTCTCTTCTTCAGACAGGGTGTTATGACAAACTGAAATTCACAGACTTTTTATACACAAAGACCCGGACTTCAAAAGGGAAATTAGAATCCTTAAAAATAACAAAAGCAATATATTATTTTTTAAAGATTCCAAGTTCCCTGAAGGTCCCGGTCTTTTTTGTATAAAAAGTCGTGAATTTTCAGTTTTTGATAAATCTTGTTTAAGAAAATAGTACTCTCAAAAAACACCATCAAATTACTCAGTTACCTCTAAAAGGTTTTTACATGATTTTTTCACTCTTCTGCTACTTTCTATGGCTAACACGGTACAACATTATACTACTATACAGAAGAAGCAGGGGGACTAGAGGCTGTATAGGCACTTGTACGCTGGGGGGTGAAGGGGCCTGGTGGGCAGCAGGTTGAAGGGGCAATGTTGGTAGGAGGTGAAAGGGCATGGTAAAGCTGGAGGAGCACTGTAAAACTGGATGAAGGGGCTCTGTTGGTGGGGGCTGGGGGGGACATGTTTTTTTAAACCTTGGGGGGAGTTCATCAAGCATGTCAACCATTCCAAAAGGGCAGTTTATCGCAGGAGGACAAGTAATGAAGCTTTGAGAAGCAGGACCTGGACGTTGCAGAGCGGACTGTGAGGTGGCGGGGGGGCCCTGGGATGCGTGTTCCAAGGACTGCATATAAACCGTGGTAGCTCTGGGTGTCCGGAAGTGGGCATAGTCAGGAGGGTGGGTCCCCTATATGCTGGAGGTCAATGGAGGATTATTTGATCTATTTTGGTTTTGTGGATCTCTTACTCCTGGTGAGTCAGTGGACAGCTGTAGTGGAAACTATTTCCCATACTGACCTGTATTGAATTGGAAAGTTGGGGGTTTTTGGAGTCCTGTGGGGAGGTTCATGTAGAAGGACCAGTTAGGATAATCCCATAACCAGTAGGCCATGGGATGGATGGTAAATGGGGTCTCTGTGAGTGGGGTCCAGACATATTCAGTTGAGGTAGGAGAATTGGAGTTGTCCCCTATTGCTGCCACTAGTGAGACACAGTTTTTTGGGAACTAAATTGTCAGGAAACTATGATGGGGTCAGTGCCCTCTATGTAAGAGTCTGAGAGAAGAAAGTAGTCTCCAGACAGAAAGTAAATAAATCCGATGGGTGTGCTCCTCTGGGAAGCAACAGAGGCCTCGGATGGGGGTTCCTGTGAACGCAACATGACCCAGAAACTAAACTGAAGCATTGAATGTTGTAATAAGCTTGGAAACATTGTATTATCTGTGTCATTTAATAAATGATGCCACCAGGTTTGGATTGGTTATCTGCCCTATCAAGCAGATTCCCAGTGGGCTGGGTCAGTCAGTGGGCGGCCTGCACAGGGTGATAGACCAAGTAATGATCTGGAAAAGTGGTGTTGCTGTATTACCCTGTCTAATCCTGCAGAGCAATGTGCAGTCCTACAGTTATTCGCCCACTCCGTAATCCCTTTTATCGCTCTATGAAAATAATTTAATGCTAGAGTTGGAAAGTGAGTGCAAAACCCCAGTTTTGACCCCTTACTGCTTAGACCCCCAAGGTACTTATTTACCCTCTCATGACCTAAAACCCCCAAGGAACCCCCTTTCATTAAACCCCTCACTGACCTAGGGCCCAACCCAAGATCTTACATTAACCCCTCATGATAGGGCCACCAAGGATACTTACATTGACCCCCTCCCTGATATAGACCACCAAGGATACTTACATTAACCCTCTCACTGACCTAGACCACCAGGGACCCTTACATTGTCCTCTCATTAAATAGACACCAGGGACCCTTACATTGCCCCCCTCACTGCCTTAGACCAGAGATTGTTATATTAACCTCTTCATATTTTGTTTTCCACCCAAGTGAATGTGCCGGGGCGTGGGGTTTTGTACGGCAGCAGTGGGCCCGCATGATCCCCATACCACCCTTACAATTTTCCTTTAATCAACAAAACACAACCACAGTATCCACACAGTTTCATAAGAAAGAGGGGCCGTTCTTCACCCAGGGGCTTTGTAAGGCTGTGCGGGAGATTTGGTCCCTTTAATTCCCTTTAAATTAACCCACAGTATACACACACACAGTATGCATACAGGAGAAGGCATGGGCCATACTTACAGAGCTGGTACAGGCTGTACGGCAGGGCCGGTCTCTAATCTCACATATATACAGTATACACACACAGTATACATACAGGAGAAGGCAGGGGCCGTACTTACAGAGCTGGTACAGGCTGTGCGGCAGGACCGGTCTCTAATCTCACATATATACAGTATACACACAGTATACACACACAGTATACATACAGGAGAAGGCAGGGGTCGTACTTACAGAGCTGGTACAGGCTGTGCGGCAGGACGGTCTCTAATCTCACAAAAAATATAAAAAGTATAACATATAACCCGGAGAAGGCAGGGCCGTACTTACAGAGCTGGTACAGGCTGTGCGCAGGACCGGTCCTAATTCTTTTCATATAAACAGTATACACACACAGGGATAATACAGGAGAAGGCAGGGGCCGTACTTACAGAGCTGGTACAGGCTGTGCGGCAGGACCGGTCTCTAATCTCACATATATACAGTATACACACACAGTATACACACACAGTATACATACAGGAGAAGGCAGGGGCCGTACTTACAGAGCTGGTACAGGCTGTGCGGCAGGATCGGTCACTAATCTCACATATATACAGTATACACACACAGTATACACACACAGTATACATACAGGAGAAGGCAGGGGCCGTACTTACAGAGCTGGTACAGGCTATGCGGCAGGACCGGTCTCTAATCTCACATATATACAGTATACACACACAGTATACATACAGGAGAAGGCAGGGGGCGTACTTACAGAGCTGGTACAGGCTGGGCGGCAGGACCGGTCTCTATTTTCACAAAATTATAAAAAAGTATACACACACAGTATACATACAGGAGAAGGCAGGGGTCGTACTTACAGAGGTGGTACAGGCTGTGCAGCAGGACCGGTCTCTAATCTCACATATATACAGTATACATACAGGAGAAGGCAGGGGCTGTACTTACAGAGCTGGTACAGGCTGTGCGGCAGGACCGGTCTCTAATCTCACATATATACAGTATACACACACAGTATACACACACAGTATACATACAGGAGAAGGCAGGGGCCGTACTTACAGAGCTGGTACAGGCTGTGCGGCAGGATCGGTCACTAATCTCACATATAAATATACAATATAAAAACTATATACATAAGGAGAAGAGGGTGTAAATTACAGAGTGGTACAGGCTGTGCGCAGGGCGGTTCTCTATATTACATATAAACAATATACATACAGGAGAAGGCAGGGGCTGTACTTACAGAGCTGGTACAGGCTTTGCGGCAGGACCGGTCTCTAATCTCACATATATGCAGTATACACACACAGTATACACACACAGTATACATACAGGAGAAGGCAGGGGCCGTACTTACAGAGCTGGTACAGGCTGTGCAGCAGGACCGGTCTCTAATCTCACATATATACAGTATACACACACAGTATACATACAGGAGAAGGCAGGGGCTGTACTTACAGAACTGGTACAGGCTGTGCGGCAGGACCGGTCTCTAATCTCACATATATACAGTATACATACAGGAGAAGGCAGGGGCTGTACTTACAGAGCTGGTACAGGCTGTGCAGCATGACCAGTCTCTAATCTCACATATATACAGTATACACACACAGTATACACACAGTATACACACACAGTATACATACAGGAGAAGGCAGGGGCTGTACTTACAGAGCTGGTACAGGCTGTGCAGCATGACCGGTCTCTAATCTCACATATATACAGTATACACAAAACAGTAATACATACAGGAGGAAGGCAGGGGGGCTTAACAGGCTTGGTGAACAGGCTGTGCAGCAGGACCGGTCTCTAATCTCACGTTGCTCTCGGTCACAGTCAGGACTCGCTCTAAGTTTCATTTCTTTATAATCAGGAAATGATTCGTCACAAATCAGGAGTCTTCTCTATTGTGTTAGATCGTCAGGTTGTTCTTATCATAAAGTTTTCATTTATTTTGCAAATTTTCAAGACAAAATGCAAAGGCATAAACAATGCATAAAACCAACACATCCAAGGAACGTGATAGCAAAAAGATAACAATACGAAAACAACAAACATCACCATAGTCCTATCAAAGAGAAGAAAAGTAACTATACATCATGTAAAGCGAGGCAGGATAAAAAGCAGCATGACGCGTTATATAGAGCTAGGACTCAGAGCTCTGGAGACTTAAAAGAGTGGGAAAAAAAGTTTTCAACCACCATTTTAGTTGAACTGGAATTGACTATCCTGTCCGGCCCGCAGTTGACCTTTTTAAAAGTCGCCCCCAGATTAAAAAGTGGAGTTTTTCAACCCCCATTTTAGTTAAAACTGGCATTGACAAACCTGCCCTGGACCGCGCATGCCCCTTAAAACCTGTCTGACCCGTTTAAAAAAAGTCCCGGAAAAGGAGTTTTTCAACCCCATTTTGTTTCCTGGACATTGACTATACCTGCCTGGGCCCCGCATGACCAGGGCCGGATTACGTGGGTGCGGTGAAAAGCCCGGCTGGGTGTCTTATTAACAGCAGGTTAAAACCCCTGATGACGCAGCAAAAAAAAAACTGTCGTGCTAAAAGCAGGTGGGGAGGGAGTGTGGAACTCCACCCTTTCCCTTGTACACAGTCAAACCTGGGTAGCGCTTGCCCCCCGTATGAGTGCGGGGCCAATTGAGTTCACTTGGGAAAAATTGGGGGTTAACGCTCCCGTTCCCCCAGGTGCCCCTTTTTTTTGGCATTCTTTTTCTCATTGTTTTCAAGTGCGGAGGAAAAATTTTTCTGTACTTTGTTCTTGTCCCTGCTCCCCTATCAAAGTCCTCTGAAAACCTACATTGGCAAGTTTTCCTGTACCTCCCCTTTTACAATTCAGAGGTTTTTTTACCAGCTATTTTGTACATTTCAAGTTTTTTAGTAGTTTAATTCTAGAAAAACATTTTTTTAAAAAAGGATGGAATCCCCCCCATGTCTTTGTTTCTCTTTTTTTCATTGCATTAAATGGGTTGTCTCAAAAAGGGTTTATAGCTATGTTAAAAAAACTTGCAAAAACAAGTCATTTTGCAAATGTGTCTTAACAGTGTCCTAATTCTGTTTTTTACGCACCATCACCTTGAGCACTTTGACAATTTTTGAAAAAAAATGCTGTTAGAAAAAAAATTTTTTTATATAGGGGCCTGTAGCTAGCTGCATTTCAAAAGCAAAATGCCCAAAAAAATTTAAAACAGACCTTGAGCCCTTTGGAAATTGTGAAGAAAAATGTCTGTTAGAAACAACATTTTTTTATAATAGGACCCGTGTATGCTGATTTCAAAGCAAAAAATGCCCCAAAAAAAATTCAAAATGACCCCCAGCATTTAAATTGTGAGAACAAATTTTTTAAAAACAAATTTTTTTTAAAGGACCTTAAATTGCTGATTTTCAAGACAGGGCCCAAAAATTTATAAAAATTTCTTAAAAATATTAAAAAATTTGGGGAAAGGGTGCATTAAAGCCACATTTCTTACAAAAACCAGAATGTGAAAAGAAGAAAAAAAAATTAAAAATGACTTTCTCAGCACTTTAAAAAATGTGAGAGAGAAATGGGACTGCAAT
>JAODAL010048612.1:0-28853 GCA_025379985.1 Phyllomedusa bahiana | reverse complement strand
ATGGGGTTTTAACAAGATAAATAAAAGGGTTATGCACATGGGAAGAATTATTCCATTCCATGATTACTTGTTAAATGGAAAAACGCTGGGAAAAAAGTGACTGGAGAAGGACTTGGGAATCCTGGTGGACAGTAAACTTAATTGTAGCAGCCAATGTCAAGCAGCAGCAGCTGCCAAGACAAACAGGATTATGGTGTGTATTAAAAGGGGCATAGATGGACATGATAAGAACATTATTCTCCCTTTATACAAGTCACTGGTTAGACTACACATGGAAAATTGTGTACAGTTTTGGGCACCAGTGCACAGGAAAGACATTGTAGAGCTTGAACAGGTTCAAAAGCAGACAACAAAAATAATAAAAGGACTGGGTGGACTACAATACCCAGAAAGATTAGCAAGATTAGGGTTATTTAATCTAGAGAAAAGACGGCTTCAGGGGGACATAATAGATATGTATAAATATATTAAATGTCAATATAGAGATCTCACTCAAGATCTAGTTATACCCAGGACTGTATCCAGAACAAGGGGGCATCCTCTACATCTTGAGGAAAGAAAGTTTCTACATAAACATAGAAAGGGATGCTTTACTGTAAGAGCAGTGAGACTGTGGAACTCTCTGCCAGAGGAACTTGTCATGGTGAATTCAATAATAGAGTTCAAAAAGGGTCTGGATGCATTTCTAGAGTGTAATAATATAACAAGTTATAGTGACTAGGATTCTGGAGAAGTGTCGTTGATCCAGGGATATATTCTGATTGCCAGATTGGAGTTGGGAATTCATTTTAAAATGAGGACTATTGGTTTCTACCTCATAGGGTTTTTTGCCTTCCTCTGGATCAACACTTTAGCACAATAGGCTGAACAGGATGGACGTCTGTTTTTTTCAGCCATACAAACTATATAACTATGTAACCAAAAGTAGAACCTGGACAAGGAGCCTTAAATCAGTTCCAGGCTAGGGCCTTATATTACAAGATAGAACAGGATGGTGTCATGTTCTCAGACAGATGAGGTCCAGCATTAGCACCTTTATTAGAACATCCATTTTCTGATCCATCCACTACACAGTCCAAGATCAACTCTACATCTTCTTCTTTCTGTCACGTTGTTTTTATGTGGAAAAAAAAACAGTTGGAATAAAACTTCAATCAAAACAACAGAACATGAACTTTCCCCAATTATCTAAATACTGATAATATAACGACAGAATTAAGAACCAAGGCTCTGCCTCCTCAATGAGTCTAAACGGGGGTTGTGTTTCTCTAATACAATAGCATCTTAAATAACTGGGGTCGTTGTGTACTGAAGAGCTAGTCACTTCTGATTGAGAACTGCTACTCTCAGTAACAGCTCCTTCTATCTGTGAAGATTTAATAATGGTACGTCCATACCACATAGAAAAAATACCGGTCCGATTCTGATATTTTATCATCTTTTCATTGGTTTTAAACATGTTATTAGTTTATGTTTTATATCTGAAGGCAGAGTATCTATAAAATTCCACCATAAATCAAAATCATTTGTCTCTCTCTGCTGTGAGGATTGTAATTTTTTCTTTGTATAGCGTTCATGTTGGGCCTGTGGGTTGCAGCCAGACCTGTAGTATTGCCTTTTTTGTGGCTGCAGCTACATGTAGCATATGTCAGTCTTTCCTAGTGATGTCCTGATCCTCCCTATCAATATACCCAAATAATGCCCCTTAAGCGCAATTCAGGAAAGAACTGACCAGAAATCTCTGTGTATATTCTACTACCTGCCCCAAATATTGTCTGATCACAGAGTAATCCCAGAGGCATTGATAAAGGTCTGCGCCTGGAGATGCACATTGAAAGCAGTTACCAGTAGGGAACGTCCCCATTCTCTGCCCCTGAACATGGGTGCGATCCGCATTATGCACTACTTTCCATAACATTTCTAGGTATCAAGTGGATGGAAGACATTTCTGTGCGTCCTCCAGGGCTGATAGTATTATAGAAGACTCCAGGGACAAGTCCATTCTCTGCCATTTAGCCAAGCTTAGCTCCAAATTTGCATGATCTACTTTCTCCAGGATATACCTATATATTGTGGACAAGTGGACCTGTTTGATGTTGGGGAAAGACCGGGATGACGGGTGGACAAAGGTAGGCGACTGCCTAGGGCACCACTTCATCCCAGGCGGGAAGGGAGCGCAATGAGGTATGTTATGTGCTAATTTTTCCATTGGGGGAGTTGCTATATGCCTAATTTGCTTAGGGCATCAGAATACCTTGTCCCAGTCCTGTTTGGGGGTGTAAAAGGTGGAATCAAAAAGGGAGTCCCACCCTGCCGCTGCAAACACCTTTTTAACAAAACTAGTGGCTAAAACATGGGAGAGTAGTATTGGGAAATAGTTGCAGGAGCTCAGAGATCATGTATACTTTCCGGGAATGAGGAATGTTGCATTTGGTGTAGACCGTGGTGGTGATATAATTAAAAGATGCTATGTGGTTTATTATTTTGAAAGTCTGGATTTTGGAGACAGAAAAGAATTAATGAGTAGTTTCGAGTCTTATTTTCTGCCATGAGCAAGGTGTTGTCTCTTACTAAGGGTGCAATTTTATCAAATGGCAGATGCAGGAAGTTTTTTTTATTTTTCTATATGGCAGTTATGATAAACCAGTCGGATTCTTCTATTTCTGTCTAATACTTCTAATCCACTATATGGCAGGACAAAACTCTCTATAAATTCTTTAAACTTTATTCTTATTAGACAAAGTAAAACTATAATGGTTTGGCCGGTCCCTTTAACACAACATGCCTTCACTTTTATCTACATTTATGGTGTAGCCAGAAAGGCATCCTTTAGATTGCATGTCATCTAGGATAGGGGCCAGATTTAAACGTGGGTTACAAATCATCAGGAGGATTTTTATCTCCCTGGTAGGAAATCTAATGCCTTGGTAAATTGGTGACTGTGATATGTGGTAAAGTAGCAGGTTGATAGATAAATCGAACAAAAGGTTGGACAAGGGGCAGCCTTGCTCGACTGCTCTGAAAAGATCTATGGTCGGGGAAAGACTGTTATTTCTAAGTAGTGATGAGCGATTATGTCGACTATCGTCATCGGGTCGATAGTCGATATCGGCAATTATCAAGACGATTTCCCCATAGTCGTAATAGATTATCGGCCGATGACCATTAAATTCTATGGGAGGAACAACACCTTTATTCTTACCCCAAACAGGGCTGGAGAAGCTGGAGAAGCTGGAATTAACATCGACAACAGTCAAATGGATATGTGCTACATCTTAGGCAGCACACTTAGGACCTGCGCTCTGCCTGTGGCCAAACAGCTCAGCGAAATTAGTCTATTTCTGCACAGAGAAACCTCTACTATTAGCTGTGATCCTTTCAATTTAGTTAGATTAGAGATTTGAAGATTTATTAAATTAGCTAGAGAATTTTAAAGCATCAACAACCGCTGTAAATTCAGGGCGGTGGGAGCGGGGGGCGAACACAAAAAGGCTCTATCTATAAAAGAACACTGGATAAAGTTCCCAAGATTTAGTGAAAGACATTGTAGGGGAATATCTTTATTATTAACATTTGCTATTGAAAAAAATTTCCTGAAAATTTTTGGGCACCTGAACTTAAAAGGGATACAAAAAATTTCTAGTAACTGCATTTTCCTTTTTGGTTATCTGCAAAACCCCAAATTTTATTATCAGAATACTTTTCAATGGGTTGTTAAAATTTTCCCCAAATTACACCTGTGATTTGTTAAATAAAACCACCTTTGCACAAAAAAACAAATCCAAAAATCTTGAAAGTCAGCACGGGTTTGGGTTTTTTCCCAAAAAAAAAATACCGTGTATCGTAGAAAACATCACAGTTACTGTTTTTTTGACTTTTGCGCACCCACATTGGGTTCCCCCCCTTTTTACCCCCCACTACGTAAATCTTAAAAAAGCAATTTTAAAATTTAAAACCCCAAAAAGAATTTAAAGGTGCAAAAAATACCCCTTTTTTTATACCAAAAAAATAAACCCGTTTTCTTTTTTTTTTTTACTTTTTTCGCACCCACAATTTTTCATTTACCAGCAAACACGTAAATCAAAAAACACAATTCTATTTCACCACAGGGGAATTGAAAGGGCAAAAAAAAACCTTTATTATACCAAAAAATAACAGTTACGTGTTTTTTTGACTTTTGCACACCCAGCCCTTGTTTATTGACGCAAACATCAACGTAAACCTTTAAAAAACAATTCATATTTTACCACAGGTGAAAAAAAAAGGGTTTTCAAAAAAAAACCGAAAAAATACCCAAAAAATAACAGTTACGGGGTTTTTTTTACTTTTTCACCCCCCAGCATTGTTCCCTTACGCAGCATCTACGTAAATCTTAAAAAAGCAAAATTTTATATTCACCACAAGGGGAATTGAAAAATGCAAAAATACCGTTTAATTTTATCAAAACATAAAAAGTTAAAGTGTTTTTTTACTTTGCACACCCAGCAATTTTTCATTGCGCAGCATCTACCCTAAAAACTTTAAAAAAGCAATTCTATATTCACCAAAAGGTGAATTGAAAGTGCAAAAAAAACCGTTTAATTTTACCAAAACATAAAAAAACGTGTTTTTTTTACTTTTGCCCATCCAGATTTTGGTTTAAAAGACACCCTTTCAGTAAATTTGAATCCACAATTTTGTTTTTATTAGAGGGATTTTTAGAAAAGCTGTGATTTGCCGTCTTTTAAAAAGAGACTTTCCAAACTAAAACCATACCTTTTCAAATTTTTTTATTTTGAAAATGGAGCAAAATTTCAGTTTGGGAAGCCGGGAAAGAGGGGGTAAACACATGGAGGGAAGGTTTCAGAGAAGGCTCCTTCCAGAGTCGACAACACGCATGCCAGCGGAATTTGTCGTTGCAAAACCCCCAAGCCTGTCATCGCTGGGTCAGGGCCCCGTTAAAACTAAGAAACGAACATCGTCCGCCAAAACTTTTCCTTTAGGGGTTAATGCAACCTGCATCTACAGTCCCTTTCCTTTCCCGGTTTCCCGGGAGTCCCCGGCCACAAATTCGTCAAACCCGCATATCACAACCCCCAAAAATGAAGCAGCCCAAAGTCAACCGTTTTACCCCCACTGTGGATAATCCATTTCTGAAGCCCTCTTTGAGGGACAAAATGGGGTTTTGGGGTCAGAAGGCATTTTAAAAGATCAAGGGGGATTTTATTTCCTCTGGACCCCCAGTTACTGATCCATCGGGGAGGTGAAGGAAGCCGGTCAATCAGAAAAAAATCCCGGGGGGGTGGCCCAACCCCTTTGAAAGTCCCCCTTGCTTGTAACCCGCAGCTTCTGGTTTGCAAAAAAGTCGGGGAATGACCAATTCACGTGTTAAGTATGATGATGATGACACATTGCGGATCCATCGGGGTCTTTTCCACAGAATTTGCTTGCAACCCCTTCATCAGTGGACGAGGAGGAAGCGAGGGGGTGTTTAATAGGGGTCCCGCCAAAAAAAGGGGAAGGGCATTGCAGAATTTCCGGGCCTGATTTTAAATTCCCCCACCCACGGTCAGCGAAAACCCCCGCCCTCGCTTATGGGGCCGTCAAAATTTTCCAAAAGGCCCTCTCAAGCCGGGGCCATTTTTGAGAAAGCCCTTATTCACCCAGCAAAGTCAAAAGCCGTCTTTCCCTTTAAACCCCAAAAGTAGAGGCAAAAACCCTTTAAAGTGGTTAACCACCACCAACATTTTCCTAGTCAAAAATGCAGCGAATGCTGATTTGAAAGGGAGGGAACATTTTGGCCCAAAAAAAAGGCCAGAACGACGCCGGGGCCTCCAACCACTGTCACACCCCTCTGTCTCCCTCCCCTCCCCCCCCCCACCAACTTTCCCTCACTGCCCATGTCTCCCCAGAGTAATTGATCAGGGATCAGCCTCCCCCTTAAACCCCTCCCCCCCTTTCCCCCCGGAGTACCCCCAAGCACCACCAGAGACCCATCCAAAACCCTTCCCTTCCGCCAGTTTTTTGCGACCTTCACGCCTTTACGGGGGCCATTTCAAAGCGGGCCCAGCCTTCGTTTTCCCGGGGTTTGGGGAGCAGAAAAAACACTTTAACCCAAAACCCACCCCAAACCCAAAAAGCCTAAATGTGGGAAATTGCCAGGTTTTTGGGCCCTTTGGAAAGGGTTCCCTTTTTTGTCGGGTTTACACGGGATGGGTTTCCGCCACGTCAGGGCCCCCCGGGGCCTGCCCCCAAATTTACCAGATCCCGGGAGGGAAATTTTTTTGCCAGAAAAAACCGGCCCCCCTTTGGCCCACCAGTGTCATCAAAAATTTCAAGCGCGTTGTCTGCATCTTGCCCGGAAAAAAGGGTCCATTTCCCCACCGAACAAGGGACTGAAAGAAACGGCCAAGGCCGCTAATCTCGGGGGACAGCTCACGGGTGAGCTGGGTGGAAGTTCGGGGGGTGACAGTGGCTCCAGGCTCGGCCCCCGGCTCTTAAAAAACCGCGGATGGTGCAGGGTTTTTCCCCCAAGTCCTCTGGTGGCTCACTTTCCCCCGGGAGAACCAGGCCGTGTTGAAATTTATCTGCCTTGGAGACCTTTCCCCACACAGGTCAAGCTGGGCGGTCAAAGCAACGGGACCGAGCGCTGGGGGTGACAAAAACCTTTTTGCCAGGCAAGGGGGTTGGCGATAAGGGGCGAAATCTGCTGGCCGCTTTTAAAGATGGTTAGGCGGGACAAAACCTTCCTGGCAAAATTCATAAAACCTTGTCTTTCCAGAAATTTCAAAGACCCCCCCCCGGGTCTGGATTTCCCTGCTGAAAAAGGCTCGGGGTCTGATTTTCGCACTTCCGCCATTGGGCACCCTGCTTCTTCCCCCGGGGCGCTTTTGCAGGGGCGCTGGGCCTCCCCGTCAACCGCCCTCATTGTTGAGGGCAAACGCGGGAATTATACCCTCCACGGGCTCCACAAATTTGGGGCAGCAGCGCAATGCCATTAGCAGAACAAGGACACTTGGCCTGCAAGCAGGGGAAACGGACCTCGGGGTTTTGGGGAACCACGAGAGTGGGGGCAGGTAAACAGAGCCCCTGACCATTCTTCCCTTTTTTTTGAAAAAAGCCCCCCAAAAGGGGGTTCAGTGGGAAAAACCCCTTGTCAGCAGAGCTTTTGTGGTAAAATTTTAGTTCGGGAACGATCGTTGGACCCCTCTGAAACAAAAAAGGTTCCCGCCCCAGCGACGGAGGAGGAAACTGACAAAGATGGGGAAAACGGAGCCTTTCTCTCCGTCAAATCCACAAGGCCCGACATTTTTCACAATTTATGGGGTTCTTCATTGGCGGGGGTTGGGGGTTCCAGGCTATTTGAAAGGGGGCGAAAAAATCACCTCAGGTGCAAAACTCAGGCAAGCGGGGGCGTTTTTAAAGCTTTTGCCGGGGGGCGCGGAGGAGGAGGAGGGGGAGGAGGGAGGGGGAAATTTTCCCTGGACACCGATGTTACCGACCCCCCCCTCCCTTTTGGAAAAGGGGTTTGGCGCGAATTTGAGGAGGGAGGAAAAGGGAAGGGAAGACAGTTTGCTAGTCCCCCCTCGACCCAGGGGCTTGGGAAATCAAGGCCCCAAACTCTCACAAGAGTCCCTTGGGAAAGCTCCATTTCCCCAACATAAACCTCGCTTTAAAGGGCCCACCCAAAATGAACAACATTTACGGGGTGGCCACCCCCTGGACCCTGGTAAAAAACCAAATCCGAAACTTTCCTTCCCCCCACCCAAATAAAGAGAAAAATGCGGGAAATGGAGCCCTTGTTTGATTGATCAACTGGAACATCTGTTGCTTCTCCCCTTCCCACTTTCCCCAAAGGTCACGGGGGGAACAAAAACAGCGACGTGACAGCAATAGATTTCCAAGTAGGCGTGGGCCGGGCAGCAGCGGGGAAAGGGTTTGGCAAAGCCAAATTTGGGTACCTTTGGCAATCTTTGTTTACCACCTCACCAAAAGCATGCAATGCAGGGCCCACATCCAACACAAAGAGATCGCGTTAAAATCATGGGCAAAGAAATTGCGTCTCAACACCGATTTTTTTTGCATGTGTTTCCCGGGCCCAATGACTTCTGGGGAAACCAAAATGGGGCAATGGCCGAGTGGCTCAACACGCCATTTGAGGGGTTCCTGCCCACAGCCAGGTCATTTTCTGACCCGGGCCTTTTAGCACAGCTTGGGGGATTTATTTTAAAGGGCAAATGCATCCGGGTTTTTCCCCAGAAATGTGGATCGTTTGACTTTCCTTTCCCGATGAACAGGAAAGGATCTCTGATGATGTTGTTTGGGCCCAAATTTCCGAGGCACCCCTTTTGTTGCCGGTCTACTTTTACATTCCCTTTTTAAACAGAAATGGGGCCCCTTTTAAAAACTTTTTTTTAAAAAGAACATTTCTTACTGCCAAATTTTTTTTCTCTTTTCCAAACATTTCATTTTGCGGTTTTTCTGTTTAGGAGAATGTAAAAGGGCAGCAAGGGTTTTATGGACAAAAACCGTAAATTTCCCTTTACTCCCTATCTTAAAAAGTTTTCGCAATTTTCAATAGTTTTGAGGTTTATGTTTCTGTGAGATACAGGGTATAATCATGGGGCCTTTGGAACAAAAAAAATGTGGCTTCTAAGTGGCCCCTTTCTCCCTCACAATTTTTAACCCGTGGCTGAGAAGTTTTTTTACAATTTTTTTTGGGGGCCCTGCTTTCCCTTTTAAATGCAGCAATACTACGGTCCTATTATAAAAAAAAAGGTTTTAAAAAGAAAATTTGTTCTTCACAATTGTTCCCAAAAAGGGGTAAAGGGGATGCTTTTTAATTTTTTGGGGGAATTTTTCTTTTGACGGCAGCTATACTAGAGGCCAATTCAAAAAATTTTGTTTCTAACAGACATTTTTTTCTTCACAAAATTTCCCAAAAATGGCTCAAGGGTCATCTTTTTAATTTTTTTGGGGGATTTTGCTTTTGACAAGCACTATACTACAGGTCCCCATTCTAAAAAAAAGGGTTTTTTCAACGAATTTGTTTTCACAATTGTCCAAAGGGCCAAGGGTCAAGCTTTGATTTTTTGGGGGATTTTGCCCGTGAAATGGGAGCTATTACAAAAAATCCAATTCCCAAAAAATGTTGTTTCTAACAGACATTTGGGTTTTTCACAATTGTCCAAATTTTTCCCAAGGGTCATGCTTTGAATTTTTGGGGGGATTTTGCGTGAAATTCAGTATACAAAAGGTCCCCATTTTTAAAAAATGTTGTTTTTTAAAGACTTTGTTTTTTACAATTGTCAAAGTGGGTCAAGGGGATGGGCTTTTTGAAACAGGAATAGGTAGGACACTGGGGGAATGGACACATAAATTTCAAAAAAATTGTATTTGCAAGAACTTTAACATAGCTATCAATCCCTGTAATTTAGACCAAACCCCTTTAATACAATGAAAAAAAGGAAAAAAAAGACATGGTGGGATTCCCTCCTATTTTAAAATGTGTTTTTTAGAAAATTTAAAATAAATAAAAAACTTGCCCTGTCAAAAAAAGGTTTTTAAAAAAAATTCCCCCTGAATTTACAAGGGGGGTTTCAGGAAAACTTGACCAGTGTAGGTTATTCAGGGACTTGGGGGTATGGGGCACGGACAGAGAAAAAAAGTAAGGGGAAACCCTTTCCCCCAGCCCGTAGAAAAAAAAGAAAAAAGAATGCCCAAACAAAAGGGGCCCCGGGGGGTAACAGGGGGGCGTTAACCCCCCGTAAATTTTCCAAAATTTAAGCTCCAAAATTTGGGCCCACTCATAAAGGGACAAGCCCCTAAACCCCGGGATTGGGCTGTGTACTGGGGGAAGGCTTGGGTTCTCCACACTTTCCCCTTCCCCACTCCGCTTTTTAGCACGACAGTTTTCGTTGCTGCGTAACAGGCATTTTAACCTCGTGGTTTTAAAATTAGGCCGGCCACCTGGGCTCTCACCGCACCCCCCCTGTAACTCCGGGGCCCCCCCCGGGTCATGCTTTGGGGCCCCGGGCAGGTATAGTTTAAAAGGGCCCCTGAAACTAAAATTGGGGGTTGAAAGACTCCTTTTTCCGGGACTTTTTAAAAAGTGGGGGTCATGCAGGTTTGGGGGGTCCTGCGTGGCCCCGGGCGGTATGGGCCCAAAGTCCTTTAAACTAAAATGGTTTGGGTTTAAAGACTCCCTTTTCCCCGGGACCCTTTTTTAAATGGGGGGCCAGCAGGTTTTTGGGGGTCATGCTGTGGCCCGGGGCAGGGATATTCAATTTCAAATTAAGTAATTGATGGTTTTAAATCATAAATGCCTTTTGGCCCCTTTTCAATTTTTGGGTGATTTCCCGGGTTTAAAGGGTCAGGTGTGGTACAAAACCCGGGATTGTGAAAAGGTCTGGGGGACTTTTTTTTCGTGACTTTTATAAAACCCAAGTGTGGTTTTCCAAGATTAGCACGTATCCAAATTTTTTTACTGTTTGGGGGGTTTTAAATTTTTGCTTCTCCCCGCCTTTTTTGGTGTAATAATGAAGGTTGTTGTTGCTTTCCCATAGACTTTAATGGTCATCGCTCATAATCGACGCTCACTATCGAAAAAACCTTATCGATAGCGGCCGACTATCGACTATCGATCGATCTCGATAGCCAACGCAATCGCTCAACACTACACTTAGGTTATAAAAGCCACAGAAAAAAGGTCACAGACCATTCACTATCCCTGTCATGTACCACAGCATGACCCTTAACCTGCATGACCCACAATTAAAAAGTGCCAGAAGGCAGTATGATTTGATCCATCATTTTACTTGAACTGGACAAATTTAATTTCCCTGTCCTAGAACGCAGCATGAGCCCAAACCTGCATGACCCCAGATTAAAAAGTGCCAGAAAAAGGAGTCTTTCAACCACCATTTTAGTTGAACTGGACATTGACTATACCTGTCCTGGACCACAGCATGAGCCACAAACCTGCATGACCCCCAGATTTAAAAACTGCCGGAAAAAGGAGTCTTTCAACCCCCATTTTATTTGAAATGGACATTAACAATAGCTGTCCTGTACCGCAGATAGACCATTAAACTGTTGCCCACAGATTAAAAAGTGCTGGGAAAAGGGTCTTTGAACCACCAAATTTTTGTTGAACTGGACATTGGGCTATAAACTGTCCTGTGCCACAGCATGAGCCCCAAACCTGCATGACCCCCAGATTAAAAAGTGCGGAAAAAACGAGTCTTTCAACCACCCTTTTAGTTGAACTGGACTTGACTATATCTGTCCTGGACCGCAGTATGATATTTAACCTGTCTGACCACAGATTAAAAAGTGCCGGTAAAAGGAGTCTTTGAACCACCATTTTAGTTTAACTGGACATTGACTATACCTGTACTGGACCGCAGTATGACCATTAAACCTGTCTGACCCACAGATTAAAAAAGTGCTAGAAAAAGGAGTCTTTTAACCACCATTTTAGTTGAAACTGGACATTGGGCTATACCTGTGCTGGGTAACCTACATCTATTTTAAGTCTTCCTGTACCTCCTTTTACAATTCAGAGGAATATTTGTATCAGCTATTTTGTGCATGCCAGTTTTTTAGTGGTTTAATTCTAGAAAACACATTTTTAAAATAAGATGGAATCCAACCACATCTCTTTTTTTAAATGTATTAAATGGGTTGTCCCACTACAGGGACTGCTAGCTCTGTTAAAGATCTTGCAAAAACAAGTCATTTTGCAATATGTGTCCATTAACAGTGTCCTACCTGTGACCTGTAGTATAGCTGCATTTAACAGCAAAATGCCCCCAAAAATTCAAAACATGACCCTTGAGCCACTTTTGACAATTGTGAAGAACAAATGTCTGTTAGAAACAACATTTTTTAGAATAGGACCTGTAGTATAGCTGCATTTCACAGCAAAATGCCCCCAAAAATTCAATACATGACCTTTGAGCCACGTATGACAATTATGAAGAAAAAATGTCTGTTAAAAAAAACATTTTTAGAATAGGACCTGTAGTATTGCTGCATTTCAAAGCAGCATGACCCAAAAAATTATAAAAAATGACTTCTGAGCCACTGTTAAAAATTCTGAGGGAGAAATGATACTTAAAAGCCACATTTCTGTTCCAAAGGACCATGATTATAGCTGTATCTCACAGCACCATGACCACAAAAATTATAAAAATGACTTCTCAGCCACTGTTAAAAATTGTGAGGGAGAAATGCCACTTAAAAGCCACATTTCTTTTCCAAAGGACCATGATTATAGCTGTATCTCACAGCACCATGACCAAAACCATTGACAATGCGAAAAATTCTAAAGATGAAGTGAGTAAATGGAATACGGTTTTGTCATGAAACCTTGCTGTCTTTTACAGTCTCCTCACAGAAAACCAGCAAAATGAACTTTTGGGAACTGAAAATAAAAATTGCAGTAAGAAATTATCATTTTAAAAAATAGTTTTCAAGAGGACCATTTCTGTTTGAAGAAGAATGTGAAGTAGACCGGCAACTAATCGGTGACCTCGGCAATTGGGGCCACAACATCATCAGAGATCCATGCCTGATTCATCTTGATGAAAGTCAAACGATCCACATTATCTGTGGAAAGCCGGATGCGTTTGTCTGTAATGACTCCTCCAGCTGTGCTGAAGGTCCGCTCAGATATGACGCTGGCTGCTGGGCAGGACAACACCTCTATGGCGTGGCGAGCGAGCTCGGGCCATTCGTCCATTTTGGATACCCAGAAGTCGATTGGGTCCGGAACACATCCAAAAACATCGGTGTTGAGACGCAGATAGTCGTGCACCATGATCTTAAGCTGGTCTCTGTGTGTTGGATGTGTGCCCTGCATTACATGCGTTGGTGAGGTGGTAAATAAAGATTGCCAGAGGTCACCCATTAGGCTTCTGCCACATTGCCTGCTGCTGCGGCTACTTGGCACTCTACTGCTGTCACGTCGCTGACGTTGTTCCACCGTGACATTTGAAGAACGTGAAGCAGACGAAACAGATGTCTCCAGTTGATCAATCAGCAAGGTCTCCATTTCATGCGTTTTACTCTCTATTTGGGTGGGTGGAAGGAAAGTGCTAAGTTTGGTTTTGTACCAGGGATCCAGGAGGGTGGCCATCCAGTAACGGTTGTTCATTTTGATGGCCTTAATGTGAGTATCATGTTGGAGGAAATGGAGCATCCAAGCACTCATGTAAGAGATGTAGACTTGTTTTCCCATGCCTCGGGGTCGAGGGGCACTAGCAAACTGATCTTCCTCATCTTCCTCCTCCGCCTCAAATTCGCGCCAACCTTTTCCCAAGGCAGGGACGTGGGTAACGTCGGTGTCCAGGAATACCTCCTCCTCCTCCGCTTCCTCTGGCACAGCTTCAACACAGCCCTGACATGCCTCAGATGATGCACCCTGAGAGCTGATGCTAGTCCATGTGTCGGTGGTCAGATGGACTTTTCCAGACACAGATGAAGACAATGCGCTTGAAATTTTAGCTGACACGTGGCTGGCCAGGGCAGGGACGGCTTTTCTGGCAAAGAAATGCCTGCTCGGCCTCTGGTATTGGGGGCAGGAAAGGGCCATGACGTAGCGGAACCCATCAGTGTCCACCAGACGGAAAGGCAACATTTCCAAGGCCAAAAGCCTGGCAATGCCGACATTCAGGCTTTTGGCTTTGGGATGGTTTGGGTTAAAGTGTTACTTCTGCTCCCAAACCTGGAAGACAGAAGGCTGGCTGCTAGACTGGCCGCTGTACGGCGTGCAGGTCGTCAAACTTGTGGAAGGAGAAGAGGTAGGATGGGTCTCTGGTGGTGCTGGTGGTACTCGGGCGATGGTGGAGGCTGAAGCGGAGGCTGATCCCTGATCATGACTCTGAGAGACATGGGCAGCTGAGGAACGCTTGGTGGTGGCGGAGGAGGAGGAGGCGGAGACAGAGGGTGTGACAGTGGTTGGAAGCCCGGCATCAGAGTGGCCTTTTTTGGCCAAGTGTTGCCTCCATTTCAACTCATGCATTCGCTGCATGTGACTAGACATGTTGGTGGTGGTTAAACACCTAAGATTCTTGCCTCTACTGATGCGTTTACGGCAAAGGCGGCATATGACATCGCTGTGTGAATCAGGCTTGCTCAAAGAATGCCCAGGCTTGAGAGGTCCTGGACCTTTTTGACGGCGATAAGCAAGGAGCGGGGTTTCCGCTGACTGTGGCTGGAGGAATCATATCAGCGGACTTCTGCGACCGCCCTCTCCCTTTTTGAGGCGGGACCCGTATTGACACTACCCCATCGTCTTCCTCCTCGTCCAATGATGAAGCGCTCGCAAGCAAATTCTGCTGAAAAGACCACGTTGGATCCGCAATGTCATCATCATCATCATCAACACAGGTGACTTGGTCGTCCTGACATTCTGCATCCAGGAGCTGCGGGCTACAAGCAATAGGCACTGCAAGGCGTTGCCGACCACCTGGGATTTTTTCCGATCGACCGGCTTCCTTCTCCTCCTCTGATGGCATCAGTAACTGGGCGTCATAGCAGACAAAATCATCTTCTTTGGCCTCTTGATCTTTTAACATGTCTTCTGACCCCAACCGCGTTTTGTCGTCAAAGAGGTCTTCAGAAAATGGATTATCCACAGTGGTGGGTACACAAGTTGACATTTGGGCTGCCTTCGCTTCATGTTGGACGGATGCTGATGATGCTGATGACAACATTTGTGGCCGTGACTGGGAGGACGAGGAGGTAAGACTGCTGGATGCAGGTTGCATTAACCACTGAAGAACAGATTGGCGACGCTGTTCGTTACTGAGATTCACAGGGCCCTGACCCAGCGATGACAGGCCTGACAGTCCTGCAACCGACGATCCACTTGCTTGCGTGTTGTGATAGCACTGGAAGGAGCACCTTCTCTCGTACCTCTACCTCCATGTCCTACCCCCCCTCTTTGCTCGCTTACCACCTGCATTTCGCTCCATGTTCAGAAAGATAAAAATTTGAGAAGGTATGGAAGAGTTTTGGAAAGTCTCTTATTAAAAGACGGCAAATCACAGCTATTCTTAAATCCCTCTAATTTCCTACAGCCAACTAGGATTAGAAACTGAAATGTTTCTTGCGAATACCTGTGAAATGCGGTCTGGTGGAAGAACCGTAAGACAAAATCAACAGTGTTCTTCCTTCAGTCCCAGGGATTTACAAATGCCCAGTAGGACTAGGAATTGATAGTTTTCAACAAAATATCATACAAGTGCGCTATCTGCGCCAAACTGAGATTCACTGAGCCCAATAAAACTATTCAGAAGTTACACGGATGAGAAATTGTGTTTTTTGCAGCAATGACAAACGAGAACAGTTGCTAGAAAATTTTTCTATCAGAATTGTCATACAACGTGGCTATTTGAAAAAACTAGGGCCGCACCACGTGCAATACAGCTATTTAAAAACTATTCGGATAACAAACGGTGGTTTTTGCACCTATCAATACACCTGTGGTGACGACAAAATTGCTGTATTCAAATTTAAGTGCAAGGTGGCTCTATGAACAAAGCTGTACTGCGCCAAAGTGAAAAACACGTAATTAAATTGTGTACGGATAATAAAATTTGTTTTTTCACCTAACAATACACCTGTGGTGACTACAAAATTGCAGTATTCAAATTTAACTGCAAGGTGGCTCTATGAACAAAGCTGGACTGTGCCAAAGTGAAAAGCACGTAATTAAATTGTGTACGGATAATAAAACATGGTTTTTGCACCTATCAATACACCTGCGTGACGACAAAATTGCTGTATTCAAATTTAAGTGCAAGGTGGCTCTATGAACAAAACTGGACTGCGCCAAAGTGAAAAACACATAATTAAATTGTGTACGGATAATAAAAGGCGTTCTTTGCACCTATCAATACACCTGCGGTGACTACAAAATTGCTGTATTCAAATTTAAGTGCAAGGTGGCTCTATGAACAAAGCTGGACTGCGGCAAAGTGAAAAACACGTAATTAAATTGTGTACGGATAATAAAACGTGGTTTTTGCACCTATCAATACACCTGCGGTGATGACAAAATTGCTGTATTCAAATTTAAGTGCAAGGTGGCTCTATGAACAAAGCTGTACTGCGCCAAAGTGAAAAACACGTAATTAAATTGTGTACGGATAATAAAACGTGGTTTTTGCACCTAAAAATACACCTGCGGTGACTACAAAATTGCTGAATTCAAATTTAATTGCAAGGTGCCTCTATGAGCAAAACTGGGCCGCACCAAAGTAAAAAAAATACCTATTTGAAATGTATACAGATAATAAAAGTTGAGTTTTGCACCTATCAAATACACCTGCGGTTACTAGAAAAGATCTGTATCCTAATATAAGTACAGGCTGCACAACATACAAGTAATATTTCACCAAAAACTGGCCAAAAATTCATCAAAACCCATTGCAATGCAGGGTCAAATCACAGTCTGGGCTGCACAATATCCACTCTCGTTTCAAAAGCCTGCCTGCCAGCCTGTCTGTCTGTGTTCGCCCGCAGCCCCCCGGCCACCAACCCCCCCACACCCCCCACCCCCCCCCCACCCCCCCCCCCGCGGCTGTACAGCGCTAGATGCTCCTTTAAAATTCTCAGCCTAAGTAACTAAAAACTGCAAATGACAGGAAGCGCTGAAAATGGCGCGATATTAATATATTATGCACGGATTTTAACCTAAATTATCGCGTGATCGAAAAAATCCGATCAACATAAAAACCGTGCTGATTTCAACTTTGTCGATAATAATCGCTCAACACTATTTATAAGTAGAGAAGTTGTGGAGTTAGATTGTAAATTGTCCAGAAAACAAGCAAAAGGGTCCCCAAAACCTCTCCTTATCAGGGTGGCATCCAAAAGCAGCCAAAAGATCTTGTCAAAGGCCTTCTCTGTATCCAAGCTTAGAAGCATGGATGTGGGATGGGTGTCTGCTTGGACCTGAATGATCGGTACCATAGCCGTCCTTAATTCTTTGTGAAATGTCTATTTGCGATGAAGTCCATTTGGGACAGGTGGATAATTTGTGGAAAAATATTTTGTTGCGGGTACTTCTACAGTTTTGGCAGCAAGATTGCTCGCAAGTCGAAGAATGACTCCACTACCGCATAATTTAGATAGAATACATTACATACCTCTGATAGTTGAAGGGTGACTTCCATTTATAAAATGTTATAGAATTCAGCAGGGAACTCGTCTGCACAATTTAATTACGTGTTTTTCACTTTGGCGCAGTCCAGCTTTGTTCATAGAGCCACCTTGCACTTAAATTTGAATACAGCAATTTTGTAGTCACCGCAGGTGTATTGATAGGTGTAAAAAACGCCTTTTATTATCCGTACACAATTTAATTACGTGTTTTTCACTTTGGCGCAGCTCAGTTTTGTTCAAAGAGCCACCTTGCACTTAAATTTGAATACAACAATTTTGTAGTCACCGCAGGTGTATTGATAGGTGCAAAAAACGCCTTTTATTATCCGTACACAATTTAATTACGTGTTTTTCACTTTGGCGCAGTCCAGCTTTGTTCATAGAGCCACCTTGCACTTAAATTTGAATACAGCAATTTTGTAGTCACCGCAGGTGTATTGATAGGTGCAAAAAACGACTTTTATTATCCGTACACAATTTAATTACATGTTTTTCACTTTGGCGCAGTCCAGCTTTGTTCATAGAGCCACCTTGCACTTAAATTTGAATACAGCAATTTTGTAGTCACCGCAGGTGTATTGATAGGTGCAAAAAACGCCTTTTATTATCCGTACACAATTTAATAATTTTTTTTTTTACTTTGGCGCAGTCCAGTTTTGTTCATAGAGCCACCTTGCACTTAAATTTGAATACAGCAATTTTGTCATCACCGCAGGTGTATTGATAGGTGCAAAAACTACCGTTTGTTATCCGAATAGTTTTTAAATAGGAAATTCCAGCGGACCAAAGGTACTTCACGAACTTTTTATTTCATTTCATTCTTCCACAAGATAGCGTTAAAACGCCGACGCGTTTCGGGACCCTCAGGACCCTTTTTCACGGCATATAAATTCTGACACAAACATTTCCTAAGTGAACAAACTTAAAAACACGTCACTGCATCACATGGTCATGGGCGTGTGCTTAGATTTTAACCCTTGGATAGCTCAAATTCTATTGCTTCCTAATAGAATCCTTTGTATTGCAAACAGCTATTGTGTTATTAATGCAGGTCTCCTAACGTTTATATAATATATATTCGACATATGTTTGGCAGTTTTGCAGATTAACAACATGAGATTGCAAAATGCTTCATGCTATATGCTGATTTTCTAAAATGTTGAATTAAACGTTTGACATTTTTCAATGTATATACATGAGATCATGTCATTTATTCATGCCTCTGGGCTTTTTAATAGTTATATTCAACACATTTTTGGCAATTTTTTGCAGGTTAAAAAAAATGGTTTCAAAATGCTTCATGCAATTATGCTGATTTTCTAAAATGATGCATTAAAAACGTATGCTTTAAAACTTTTGACATTTTTTCAATGTATATACATGAGATATGTGTTTATTCATGCCTTGGGGCGTTTATTTTGTATATATTAAAACACATTTTTTGGCAATTTTGCAGGTTAAAAAACATGGGTTTGAAAAATGCTTCTTTGCAATATAGGGCGTTTTTTCAAAAATGAATGCATTTTATGTTTGCATTTTTTTTTAAATGAAATGTAAATGAGATCTTTGATTTTAGAAAATCAGCATATTTTGCATAAAAGCTTTTTGGGCAATCCCCTTGGGGTTGTTAAAATTTTGAAAAAACTCCCAAAATATGTAAATATATATTATAAAAAAAAGTTAGGGGGACCTGCATTAATAACACAATGCTGTTTGAAAATACAAAGGATTTATTAGGAAGCAATGGGAATTTGAGCTACCCAAGGGGGTTAAAATCTAAGCACCGCCCTGCCCATGTGTTGAAAAGTGACGTTTTTTTAAAAGTTTTTTCCCACTTGGGAAAATGTTTGTGTCAGAATTTATATGCGGGGAAAAAGGGGGTCCTGAGGGCCCCAAAACCCCGTGGGGCGTTTTAACGCTATCTTGGGGAAAGAATAAAATGAAATAAAAATTTTCCTTTGAATTTCCTTTTGGTCGCGGGAAATTTTCCCTTGGGGGAATTTTTCTGATTTGAAGTAAAGGAGCGAGATTTGGCAGTTTTGGCGAGCGGAAGAAGAAAAAAACGGGGCAAGCATAGAAGCGCGAAATACAAAGAAACGAAAGGAGAAGCAAGCTCAGACAAAAAAAACTTAAAGGTAAAGGGGGGTAACCCGGAGTCTTAATTTTTTGGGTTTGGACTAGTTTTTAAATAGCTTTTTGGCAAGTGGTGGGGCCCCTAGTTTTTCAAATACCCACATTGTACGACCCAAATTTTGATAGGAAAAAAATTTTTTAGCCCAAAATGTCTCGTTTTTTCATTTCTGCAAAAAAAAACAAATTTTTTCATCCGTTTTAAACTTCTGAATAATTTTATTTGGGGTCGTTTTTTCCCAAAAAACTTTCAATTTTAGCTGAAAAGGGTTTTATTTTTTTTCAAGGGGTTTCCCGGAGAAAAAAAAACACCAAAAATTTTTTCACGCAATTCTTCCAAATTTGGCAAAAATCCTACATGCGGGGGGTAAACGCTGTTTGGGTGCATGGCGGGGTTAAGGGGGGGAGAGCTATTTTTGGGTTTTGGGAAAGCAGATTTTGGGGGGGGCCAAAGTCACATTTGCAAAGGGCCCCAAAATATCAGAAAAGGTGAAACCTTCCAAAAAGTCGCCCCATTTTTGTATTTTAAATACCCTTCAGGGATCTCATCTAGGGGGTTTTGTGCTTTTGGGGCAAAGGTGTTGCATAGTTTTTTTTTAGTATTTGGCTATGGAAAATGGGGGGAAAAAAAGCGTTCGGGCCCTTGTTTTTTGGGGGTTCAAATTCTTACAATGTTCGCCGGACGGGATAAAAAACAGGATAAATTTTCTAGGGGGGTTTTTTTCAAAATTTCAAAATTTTTGTTTTTTAAATATTTTATTACTTTTACACAATAGAAATAGGGTCTATATAAAAATTGCGTTTTATGTTGTTCTTCTTCTGACCACCATAGAGGCATTTTTTTAATTTTTTCGTATACGGACAGATTATGGCTTGTTTTTTGTGGGATGATTGACCGTTTTTATTATTACCTTTATGGGGGCATATGACGCTTTGATTACTTTTTATTAAAGTTTTTGTGAGTCATTTTGAGCAACAATAACAACATTCCTGTAGTGTGTTTTTATTTTTATTTTTTAACAATTGGTCACCGGTGCGGAATAAATGACATTCTTAAGCCTTTACTCAGCAGTTTCAAAACGATTACATGAAACCAAAATTTGTTATTTTGTTTTCATGTTTTTTCTGCTTTTACCAAAGAAAACACTTTTATTCAAAAAGGAAAACACGTTTTTTTTGCATTTTCGCAGTCTGAGGAGCCATAACTTTTTTATTTTTCTGTGTACGGAGCTTGTGTAGAGCTGTTTTTTTTGCGGGATGATGATGTCTTTATTGTTATCATTTTTTGGGTGGTACAAGGCTTTTTGATCAGTTTTTAAATCTGTTTTTTGGAAGGCAGGGTGACGAAAAACTTCAATGCCTAGAAGTGTTTTTTATTTTTATTTTTAACAGAGCGCGCACTGTCCATAGACAAGTTAGCTTTACTCTGTGGGTCGATATGATTACGGCGATACACAATTTATATAGTTTTTTTATATTGAAGCACTTTAAAAAAACGTGTGTAAAACAATTTTTATGCCATAACTTTTTTATTTTTCCGTATACAGAGAGGTGTAAGGACTTTTTTTTAGCGATGAACTGACGTAGTAAATTGTATAAATTTGGTGTATATATGGTCGTTTTGATAGCTTTTTAATTCCATTTTATGTGCAGCGGTATGACAAAAATCACATTCTTTGATTGTTTTTTAACAGTTTTTTTTTTAAACATGTTAACCGTAACAGTTTAATTAATATGACTATAGAATTCGATTCCGTCACTTCGCCAAATTTACCCCGACAAAAATAAATCGGTCCCGAATTACTTCGGCACGAAACGCGTTAAAAAGCAGCCTATTTCCAGCTGCACAGAGCCTGCAGGGTGCTGTAAACGTTTTGCAAGCTTAAATATGCAAAGGAGCTTGGTTTGGTCTTCAACAAGATGTGTTTAGTATGACACACACATGACTAGGCCACCGCTCATAGAATCCTTTCACTATAAAATTCCCTGGGCACTGTTAAGGGGCAAAACTGACCAAAAACTGAAGCGGGAAATGTAGTCCTGATAAAGTCTTGCCAGCGAAATCCTGGAAAAAAACAATCTGAAGCTCAGGTGGCTACTTATGACATAGTGTGGAGGTGACTGCGGCAGCCCAGACAAGAGGTCAGGCCGTGGCACTATGGACATTCTGGAGGTGGCAGAAAACACCGAGAAAGCCACAGAGTGGCACAAAGACTTAGAGATCGGATCATGGCGGCAAGCGAGTATAGAGGTCACGCAGTGGCACAAGCCATTCTGGAGCGGCAAACAGTAATTAGGCCACAAGTGGCACAATCACACAGTGTGGGGAGGTCACGGCGCAGCAGTATGGAATCAGGCAGATGGCACAATGACAATCTGTAAGTGCGTCCAAAACGAGTATATAGGCCACAGAGTGCAACAATCACAAGTGTGGAGTCACATCGGCAGCATTATGAGGTACAGGCAAGTGGGCACAATGACAGTCTGGAGGCATCAAAACAGTTATTAGGCCCACAGAGTGGCACAAGATACAGTGTGGAGGTCACACAGCAGTACATTAAGATCGATGCAGTGGCACAATGACATTCTGGCTGGAGCGGCAAACAGTATTCTGTCCCATCAGAGTGAGCACAATCACACAGTGTGAGGTTCACGGCGCAGCAGTAGTGAGATCAGCAGTGCAAAATGACATTCTGGAGGCGCAAAACTGTATTAGGCCACAGAGTGGACAATCACACATTTGGGGGGCCCCGGGGCGCAATGAGGTCAGGCAGGGGCAAAGATTTTCGGGAGGCGCAAAAACTTTTAGGCCACAAGGGGCACAAGAACGTTGGAGGTCACGCAGCAGCAGCAAAAAATCAGGCAGGGGCACAATCATTCTGGGGGGGCAAAACAAAATTTACACAGAGGGGGCACAACACACAGTGGAGGTCAGGGGGCAGCAAAAATGAGACAGGCAGGGCACAATACATTCGGGGAGGGGGCAAAAAAGTATTAGCCAAAGTGGCACAACACACATTGTGGAGGTCACACGGCAGCAAAAAATGAGACAGGCAGGGGGCACAAAATATTTCGGGGGCGAAAAAACATATTAGGCCACAATGGCACAATGAACAGTGTGAGGTCACGACAGCACAGCATGAGATCACAGTGGCACAAGACATTCTGGAGGCGGAAAAACGAATTAGGCCACAGAGTGGCACAATGAAACAGTGGGGAGGCACACAGCAGCAGCATAATAAAGAAAGTGGCACAATGAATTCTGGGTGGAAAAAACAAGGAACCACCAAGTGGCAAAAAAGACGAGACGGAGGCACGGCGGCACAGCATAGGTCACAGGGCAAAAGAAAGGGGAGGACAGGCACAGCCACACAGCAATGAGGCAAGAGTGGCAAAATGAAAAGTGAGGGGGGGGGAAATTTACCAGTCCCGGAAAAATGGTGGAGGCAGATGGAAACTGCAGAAATTTTGGGGCATCAGTGGGTTTGTGCATCAGAAAAGGGCTGACAGGATTTAACCCGACTGACGCCAAGGCATTGGTGTGTGGAAACCTTTTCCAATCCCCCTTTATTAAAACTTACAAAGGTCAGCCCTTCCACATTTCCCGGGGACAAGGGGGTTTCCCTTTGGGTAACGATGGCCCCCCCCATTTTAAACACCCGCTCAAAACCACACACGCCCAAGGACAGCTCCCACTGCAAAAAAAAAAATAAAAAAGCAGCCTTCAAAAAAAAATCAAAAAAAAATTTTACCCAACACAGCACTTTCTTTTCTAAACAGAACCTTTCCAAAACACGCAAAACATGACCTCTAGTGGTATATATATTGCACAAATACAGTAAACAATGAAATACAATCATAATTGAAACAGAAGACATAAATCAAGTTTTCAATAAATAGTAAAAAAGAAACATCAAGGTACACAGACAGTGCAAGTTTTTGTTTTTATTTTTTTATAATTATTTTTTTATTAAATTCTTTTTTTTTTAAATTTTTTAGTTTTTAAAGATTGGTCATCTTGGAATTACTACTGACAATCTTGCCGGGGCGGCCAAAATCCCATTTTTCCCTTGGATATTGAGCCCTTTTTTTTTTGACATATGTTTGGCATCTCTTCTTATAATCTTTTACTTTCAGCTTTTGGTCGGGGTTTTTATAAAAACGCTTCTTTTTGAATTTGCGCCCCCTGATATGGTATTTTCCCCCTTGTGTTCGGGTCCGGCCGCTTATTTCGGGGGCCCTTATTTTGCCCTCCGGGATTCAGCAGAATATGGCCATTTGCCTTGTTTGGTCGTGCCCCTTGGGTGGTGGCATTTCACCGATTTCGGGGTTTTTTTTTAATTGCCCTTTTTTGACCATTTAGCTGTCTCTTATGCATTAAAGAATTATATAATTATTGGTAATTGGTTAATTGCTCGCCTTGTTCTATCTGGGGCTGACCAAAAAGGCAAGAAAAGCCGTCGGGTCGCCCCCTGACATTGCCGGGTTCGGCGTTTTCTGCCAGGTGCCGATCGGGAAGTCACCATGCCCTTTTTGGAATCCGGACCGGAGATTCGCGCCCCCCTCTAAGATGTCCCCCCCTAAAGAGCGAGTCAAAAATTAAAAAAAGTTTATTATTATTACTTCACGCGGGGGTTTTCTATATCACGTCTATCACAATCATCACATGTATTCACATGGGGAAAACTGAATAATAGAATATTTTGAAAGATCACTGAGAAGTTTTGGAACCCCCTGATGTTACAATTTCACTTTTTATTGACAACTTGATTTAGCATTACTTTTTCACATAGATTGTATTTCTTTGATTCACGTTTTTGTGCATATAATACCACTAAGGCACTTTTTTTGCTGGGCTTGAGAAGGTTTTTTTTAGAACCGAAACGTCCTGCTTTGGGAAATAAATTGTTTGATTTTTTTTAAAGGGCCCCTTTTTTTTTCTTTTTTTGGGTGCCTTTGATAAGCCCTTGATCCAGGTCTTGAACATGCACCTAATATATTTATTTGGTTCTGCTGAATTATTTTTTTTTTTTGGGACTTCCCCCACTGAAAACTCGGCAATTTCGGCTACACATCCAGTTTGGCTGCCCAGTAGTCCAGCAAACTTCTAACTGAGGGGGCAAGTGCGCCAATGGGGCCAAAACCTTGGTTCAGGACTTCTGCGGGCCCTGCGCTGCTCCCGGGCGACTGCCCTCCCACTAGGCGGTGAAGGAAGCTGCTCACAGGACTCCAATTTAGGTTACAACTGATGGAGCGTCTGCTCCCCCCCGCCACCCCCCCCAGCCCGCGCAAAACTGAGCGCGGGGAAACCCCCCCAGTAAACCCGTCAAGGGGGGACGATCCCGCACATGGCAGCACCAACTGTTTAGGGAGGTTTTTCCCTATATATTTAGTTTGTCTCCCCCAGTGCTGGGAAAAAGGCCCGTTTTTTGGACCGGTACGAGAGTCCAATAGGGTGGAGAGCCAAAGTCTCCCTTCCCGGGAGCTGCTATTTGGCTTCACTAGCCAGGAAAAAAACATGCTGCGGCCACTGCACAATTGACTGCGGGGGTCCCTCCCCCCTTTTCCCTGTATACCACGGGCGGGGGGGTCACTCCCCTCTCTTCCCAACCCGGGCCCCCTCCTCCATCTTCCGCCCCCTCTCTTGTCACCTGGGTAGAAAACCACTCATTTCCCCAGACAATGCTTCTGCCCAAATTCCTCCTCCTCCCCCATTTCGGGTCCCCCCCGGGACTCATGTCCACGAGATTTATTCGCCACGTCTCCATCCCCTGCCCAGACAATTTTCACACTGTTCCGGGACATAAAAGCATGGAAGATTTATTCATCCCTATCCGGGCGACTGACAAATAACGTCGCCTCCCAAGGGCCTCAACAAAGGGCAGGTGTCCCCATGAGCTGCCCTGCTGACAAAAATTTTTAACGGGGGAGTATTTCTTCTCCGGGGACACAAAAAATCGTTAAGGGCCTTTTTTTCTCTGTCATACAGTCGGCCAACAGTGCGGGGCGAATTTCAGGGGGGAAAAACATCGCATATCAAGTGTGTTGGGAGGCCGTTCCCGCTGCAACTCGAGGAGGTTTTTCCTGCTTTGTACGAAGGGATAAAGGCATGCACATTTTTCCTGCCCTTTTTCAGAAGTTCTGAAATCTGGAACTTCAAAACCTTTTTCACAACCAAATTTGAACACGGGGCCCATAGGGCCAGGGGCCATCCCCCCCTGGTGCGGCGGGACACCATGTCCTCCCATTTCCCCCACCAAGGTTTTCCGATTTGCAGTGGCGCGGAAAAAGCCACACATCGTTTCTTGCTGCATACCGGGGAGCTTTCCCCCCGGGTTGATTTCGTTCGCCGGGGCAACCCAGGGGGAAAAAACTGCTGCACTGCTGTGCCCAAACAATGTGGTATGAGGAGCAGTACTTGTGGGGGCTGAAGGGTGGGGGTGGTGGGAGGAGAGGAGGCGACATTGGCGAGGTGCAGCGTTTGAAAACGGGGGAAGAAAGGGGCGTCTCCTGTCCAATTGTTGGTGGCCGGGCTGGAAGCACATTCCCCCAGGGGGCCGTAAAGGACATGTGGGGCCCTGACCGTATTACAGCTCCAGACGCCGCTGCTGCCTGCACCTTGGAACAAACCGAAACTCAAGACTGACCCACCTTCGTTCTACAATTTTTTAATGCTGGACTGCCTTTTTTTGGGAAAAGAAATTACGGGTTGGAACTCTCCATCTCCCCCGGCCACCCCCATTATTCTCTGAAGGGGGCAGAGTCCACCATTTGGGAAAGGAGGGACTCAGTACCAACAACTTTTGGGCAGGAGCAGGTCCGCTGTTTTCACCTTAGGAAAGGTGGACGATACTGTTGTCTCTTTGCAACGCCTTCAACGACTCTGGGGGCCATGATAGCGGGCAGAGCATCTGTTCCGGGAGATTTTGCACAGAGAAACCCCCTTCTCAAGGGGGGGGAGCCTTTACTCGCAAAGGCATCGTGCCACTGGGCTGGGGTGCTGCTGCGCTGTTCGCGGGGGCAGGGGGACCACCACAACGAGCCCGTTTCTCCCCAGGCCACCGGAAGGACGCTGCATCTGTTACGCAGGGCCGGGTGCCAACTTTTGCTCCCTGGCCACGCTTTTACTTTCTGCCCCAGATTCACATAACCCATATTCGGGGTCCCCGGTGCTTAGCAAGGGAAATGCCACAACCCCGAGTATCATTTTTACCCCAACGCTCCCCACTGGTGATACGGCCGCCGCCCTTTCGCTGAGCCCCTTTCCGCACTTTCTTGGACCCGCGAAGCGGGTTTTTTACCCCGTGGCCGCTTTGGTCCCGACCCCCACTGCTGTTATCCTCGACTCACGGCCACACGACCCACTGCTGGCTGCGCGCTGCCCGACGCCAACTGCCCCTCTTCTCCTGACGATGATAACCCTTCCTCACCCGGCTCCCCAAATGCGGTCGGCTACAAACATCATCTATTTGTTTTTTAAACGTCACGCGTCCTCATCACCGCTGGTATTCCCCCAAACCGACTCTCACAACATACCTCCCCTGCCACTCTCCACATTATACTTTTTCCCCTACTGCAAGAAGCAGGCGATATTGGCCCCATTTCTTTCCCGCCAAGTAGCTGCTTACTGCCCCCCAAATTTTTCAATCCTCGCTATATATGGCGCTAGCCCAACCACATAGTAGATTCCCGGCTGAGGAACCGGATGGGACAGAGGCGGGCGAGACAGGTGAGGGCCGCTGACCCCCCGGGGGAGCCAACAAAAGGGTTTGTCTGAGGTTTCCCCCCGACTCTTTGGGTGGGGGTTTTAATTCATCTTGGGAGGAAGGGATACCTAGTCAACCAATCAAAAACCCTTTTTGGGTTTCTGAAAAAACACACGCCGCTAGAGCACGGCAGTTGTAGCCCACCATACCCCTTGCGGGGGACCCCCCTTGCTGTGCTGCAACCTGAGCCTTTTCCAGGGAAAGTTTTTTTGCCACGCCCCTCGCAGGGCAGACCTGCCACCCTCTGTCTGACATACTTTTGTTCTAAAATTACAGACACTGTTTGATGATATCTGTAAAAAAATATACACCCTGTTTTTGACTCCAAAAAAACCCAGTAAACTTGGGGAACCCTTTGGGTAAAAATTGGGGGCTCCACAAAAGGGGCCCGGAAAAAATTTTTCTTGTATGTTCTTTAAAAAAACGTGGTTTTTCTAAATGTAAAAAACACAAACGGCTTAAATTAAACCTCGGACATAATTGGCTACAGGAAAAATGTAATATTTTTTGGGGTTGAAAAAGACGGTTTAAATTTTTTCACACACCACAAAAAAAGCTTAATTTAACCCTGGATTAAATTTCCCAAAGAAGAGCCCACAAACATAGCTTTGTACGTGTTACAATTGCGGTTTTTCTACCCACACAACAAGAGATAATTTTTAATTAACCTTTGTTTGTGAATTAGCAATGAAAAATATAAATATTTTGCCGTTAAAAAAACGGGTTTTTTTTTGTCACACACCACAAAACAACGCTTAATAACCCCCGGGTGTAAATTTTGCCAAAGATTTGAGCCGCACAAAATATAGCTTTGTAAAATTTTTCAATTTCGTGTTTTCTACGCCACACAACAAGAGATACAGTTGTAATTAACCTTGCTTTGAATTAGCACAGGAAAAATTATATATTTTGGCTTAAAAAAACGGTTTCTTGGGGTCAGAACCAGCAAAACAATGCTTAAATTTAACCCCCGGATGAAAACGCAATACAAAGAGCAGCCAAAAATGAAGTGGATTTGTATTTTAAAAATGCTGTTTCTTTAAATAATACCAAAAGGAACTGGCTTAGATCCCCCTTGGATATTGAATGATAGCCTGCGTGAATGCACACTGGATTTTAGATCCAAAACCCAAAAAATCAGAAATAGAAAATTTAAAAACATCTCTGAACAAGCTGAGACACCCCACAGAAATCGCTGTATAAAAAAACAATTCTTCAGTAAGAAAATATCACCGCGGGAGCACCTTCCCTGATCAGTACATGAGAGGAGTTGAGCTCCCGGCGTCGCGCCCGGGGCTTATATAGGCGGGCGTCACGAATCCCGCCTTTTTTGTTGGGTTATCTCGCACATTCATGCGGGTATGCCCTTCTTCCCCCAATGCTTTGCCCCATGTACGCCATGGCCGCAGCCATTTTACCAACAAAAGCACACTTCTTCCCCCCCAAAGTACCCCAAAGTTCGACTTCGTTCTGAAACCCAATTTTCCTAAATTCAAACAATTCCACTTCGTTAGAACAATTACCCATCCTAAATATACACATTTATAGGGCAGTTGTTACGCATGTGGGATACCAAATATGCGTACTTTTTTTATTTTTATCATTTTTTGGGGTGTTTTGGGACTGTAAAGGGGAAAAGGGCGGTGTACGTGTTGTTATTTTTTTTTTTGGTTTTTTACCTTTTTTTTTTACTTTTTTTATTTTTTTTACTCTTTTTTTTACTTTCCCCATAGGGAATTTAAACACAAAATTTTAGCTTCTGAAAGGGTTGCTGTTTAGAAGGCGGGCCCTACTACATTTTTT
>JAODAL010048611.1:0-28855 GCA_025379985.1 Phyllomedusa bahiana | reverse complement strand
TACGACTTTTCGCCTGTAAGGTCCCTGGTAATTTGAATTTAGGGGCGTGCTTCTTTTTCTGCCCGGTTCTGCCCCCTCTCCCCCCTCCCATCAGCACCCCAGGCAGCTACGTAATTTTCTATACAGGGGGGGAGGGTTTGGGGTTTTCTCAATTTTCACCCCTGTGTGGCCTGCCGGGGTCTGTTACAGGAGGGCTGATCTGGGGAGTGTAGAGAAGAAAGGGGAAGGGCGGGGTGCGTAATAGGGGCAAGGGGGTGCAAGTGTTTCCTATATCCCCTTTTTAAAGCTTACAAGTCTCCACATCTCCGGGCAACAAAAAGGGAAGTTTTAACTAAACTCGGTTTTCCCTTCACTAATACAGGAAAACAAAAAATTTTTCCCACAAGCCTAAAACTTTATAATTTTTAGTATAGTCCAGTTCCAAAGACAACCCAATGATTATAGAAACAGACAGGGTCCACCTGGCGGGGGGGGCCCCCCCCATTTTAATTTTTCTTTTGTAGAGAGCAGAGGAAGCAGGCACCACAGGGTTAATCCAAGCCAGGGAACACAAAACGCCAAAAGGTCCTCCTCCCCCTCCCCCCCCAAACTACAGAAGCATTCGTGCGGGAGGGGCTCTCTGCTCAACCTGCCCTTCAAAGGTAAAGGGTTCATTCAGACCTGACAGCCGTAAGATAAGGTTCAACAGGTCGGCTACTAAAGAGATCTGGAAGCTGATGTAGTAAATACTAACGGGGGTTTGCCAAATCATTAGGACATTTGTAATAAAACATATATTGAAAAAGCTGCTTTTTTTTTTAAAAAGATTTTTTTAAAATTTAAAAACCCAATCATTGTACGGAAAACCCCCTTTTAAAGGGGTATTTTCCCCAAAAAGGGCTTAATTGGGCACGTACAGAAAACCGCCCCGCAATACAGGGGTTTGTTTTTGGGAGTTGCGCGATCACCCCATACTCCCGAAGTGCGGGGGGACCGGCACCCAATAATTGATGCCCCACTTATCCCCTCTTGTAAAATTACGATAAAAATTTTTTACGCCCGGGGGGAAAACGGGGTTTAAATACATAGTTCTCAATAAAGGTTTAGGGATTACCGTAAGTGCGGGGCGCACTTTGCTGCGTATTACGCGCAATACACGGCGAAATACGCCCACAATTACGCAGCAAAAAAAGCCGTGTGAACATACCCTAATACTCAGTCCCCTAGGGCACTTAACCACTAGGGGCACACTTGTCCTATACAGTAGTATTGTTGTACTGCTGTACATAGGATTACACCATAGGCAGGGTGTAATAAGTGTACATGCATGGCAGCTGTGAAAGCCTGCATGAGGCTTCGGCTGCCATGGCAACCGATTGTCCCCCTTCAATTACATTGCAGGGGGTAAAACCTTTAGGAGAGGTGAAACACAGCGGCGGAGGGAAAAGCAGGGATGGATCCGGATACATTCCTGCTGCTAGCAGCGCCTGCCACCCACCCGCACAGACTGGCCGCAGCCGCCCACCCGCACAGACCTGCCGTCCACCTCACCCAGCAGCTGTCCAGCGTGGCGAGTGGCCGGTCCCTGCACCCAGCGTCCGGCAAGCGCAGGCGGCCCACAGCTGAAAGATCTTGGGCCGATGAAGACTGGAGTTCCGCGATGCTGCGGAAAGCCTGCGGTGGGGTTTAACCAAATTTGGTAGAAAAAAAAGTGTGTCTTAATCCTAAAATACAGTATTCCTTATTGGGATTTAAAAAAAATCATAAAAATGTGGGGAAAAAATATGTAATTAAAAAATTTCTGTCTACATAACACATAAAAATTATACATATTAAGTATCCAAGTGACAATAATAACCAGTAAAATTATTTTAACATTTATTTTAGGTAATGGTGTAAACAAAATCTAACAAAAAAAATATACAAAAAAAAAATTTTTTAAAGGTTTGTCCCCACAAGGATTGTGTTTTTTTGTTAATGACTTGCAAAAACAAGTCCTTTTTCAAAATGTGTCCATTAAAAAGTACCTACCTATTCCTAAATTCCCCCTCTTGTTGGGCCATCACTCCTCAGGTCACAAGCTACAGACATGTTTGAACCCTCATATAGGGGCCCACTTTTGCTATACACAACCGGGTTCTAAGCAGCCTAGTGAAAGCCCTAAACAGCCCAATTTAAAATGAAACCAAGACAACAGAACTGAGGTAAGATGAATCAATGTAGTGAGACAACCCCTTTAAGCAGTAGTTTCTATGTAAACTCAACCTACCCCCAAAAAATACAACTTCTGTATAAAACAAGTCCTCATACAACTGTCACATAATCTCCAAACAATTGGGAATCTCGCAAGAGAACAAAGAGTGACTTTTGATCACTATATTTACTATTTTGCCATGGCAAACTTAAACTCTATACTTCTCTATCTGTAAAAAAACTAAAAGTAACTTTTATTATGTAAAAACCCTTAACCTCTTAACACTATTTAAAAACCGTTTTTCAAAACCTCACCTTTTTAAAACCCTTTCAACTTCTAAGGAAAGGGAAATACCCCTTTTTCTTTATCAAGTCTGGTGGAGCACCCCTAAAAAAACGGGAAAGCCTTATATATCCAGAAATTTTTACAACCCCAGTAAGGGTTTCCAAGCATCCTACTTGGGGCAGTCACCCTAATCCGGGGCCAAAACAATGGGCCCCTTGTAAACCCCCCTCTGCAGCGGGTGACACTTCAACAAGTGAAAAACCCAAAATTTTAAAAGCATGTCTGACCCCCCGAAATGTTTCCCACTAACCTGGCCTAACCCCTGATGAACCTTTAGCTGGGAAAACATGTGGGGGAGTCAACAATTTTTAAAAAATTTGTGATTTCTCCCCTCTGTCAAAATGTCACCCCGCAGGGGGTGTAAAAGGGGGCCTTATTTTTTGTGTCCATAGATTAGGGATGACTCCCAAGTAGGGGGCGGGGGACCCCCTTACTGGAGCTAGTAATTTGCTGAAATATAAGCTTTCGTTAATAGTGGTGCTCCCCAACTTGAAAAAAAAAAGGAGCTATTCCTTCTTTCAAAGAAAAGAAAGGGGTTAAATGGGTGAGTATAGAGGTTAAAGTTAACAAAATAAAAGTTACTTTATGTTTTCAGAAAGAACTGAGTTTAATTTTTCTAGGCCAAAATAGTAAATATACTCATACAACGTGCACTAAAAAAAAAAACGCTGTTGAAACCAGGAACAAAACGAAAAATGTGGGCACTAAGGGGAATCTTTTCACTGATTTTCTTAAACTGTCACAAAGGAAAAAAAGACTATACATTGCATTTTTATTTTTTTCTTTTAAGGGTTCGGAGCAGATCTTATCTTCAAATTTTGCACACCAGCTTTCCTAGTTACTGGCCGCCACTCACTGCTCCTACAGGCTGAATCACTGTTGGGCTGCTGATATCACTATCTGTTGTGTTTCTTATCTTGAAAGACAGGAGCTTGTTTATATTAGTTACAGACAAGCTTTAGTACTTTAGAGCTTTTTCAGTTTACAAACCCCTAGCAGTCATTTCAACGCAACAGAAACAGCTAGGAACAGCAGAGCTGATATGCAATCACTGCTATAGAACCACCCAAAGTCTAACCCCAAAAATTTGAGCCCAAACGCCTTTTGGCTCCCTTAACACATGGTAAACAATCCTTAAGGCATTTTCCCCGGCCCGGCTTAAAGGGTGTTCTCACCAAGCCCCTTTTTCAGAGCCACAAGCGCTTTTAACCTCCGGGTTAGATTGTGGTGGGGTTTTATAGCAGTGATTTCAAAACAGCCTGCTATTTCCTAGCTGACCCTGTTTCGTTACAGATAAACCAGGCTTCTAGGCATTTTTTTCTTGGGGGCACAACCCTGGATAACACTCCCCTCCCTGAAAACCCCCCCCCGGGGTCAAAAGGCCCCGGGGGTTGATAACAAATGTTTTTTAAATGGTAGGGGAGAAGGCTACAGAGCTCTAAGGTGTTAAAGCTTGGAAGTAACATAGAAAGGCTAACTCCTGTGCTGCTGATAACACACAGCAGGGACTGAGGTCACCATGGTCGGCTACGGCAGCTGGAGCAATGAGAGAGCAGAGAGAGGTGGTTAGTGAGCTAGAGAAACTTGTGTCCACAAGCAGGAGATAAGAACTGCTCCGACCTTGAACAGAAGCAAAAATCAGAACAGCGATGTATTTAGTAAGAGTCTTTATTTCATTTTGCCAATGTGTTTAAAGCTAATCTATGTGGGGAGAATACCCCTTTAAGAAAAACAAATAGCCAGCTCTTGGGGCACCAATGAAACAAAGAAAACTTATACCCACCTTCCTCAGGTCTCCGCTTCATTCCTGTGCGTGGAAAAGTGGACATCAGGGCCGTAGGCGCAAACTGGCTGCAGCGGTCACCTGCCCGTACTTACATCATTGCTTCTGAATAGTGACTTAAGGGGGTCACACGACCGCTGCAGCAGCAACGTCCCCGTTCAAATGTACAAGAATGAAAACGGAGAATGAGATAAACAGGGATCGGAAGAAGGTGAGAATGTTATTTTAATAGGACCCGAAGAGCTGACTATCAGGTTTTCTTTAAAAAAATGGACAATCCCTTTAAATGGGTTTTCAAACATTTTTGAAATCCTCCATATCCTATGGACCTGTACTCGCCGCTCCTGTTGCCGGAGCTCCCCTGATGGTAACTCAGCAGTGATGTCAGGTTCATTTAACTTCAGCTTATAATCTTCTCCAGTCACTGGAGCCTAAAATGAAAATTCACTAAATGTAATTACCAGAACTATGGCGGCGCGGGAACAATACTTGGACAGGTTCATGCCTTATATTAATGCTGTTCCAGAATAAAGAGGGGGTCCCAAAATTCTTGGAAAACCCCTTTAATTCAATGGTTCAGATTCCTCCAGTCACTTATACCTTCACCATTACAGGTGTCAGGGGCGTGGCCGTCAAGTCAGACTCCGCCCATAATGACGAGTTTGTTCATACCTTGTGCACAGTCCTCACCACACAGTCACGTGCTCACTACACTCATAGAGGCCGCAGCTTGGTCTGTGTGCCCGGCCACACATGTAACATCAGTCACAGGTGGTTCATAGGATTAGATACTGAAGACCCCATAGAATGCAACCCTATAGTCTATCTGAAGCATGGAAGACAGACAGAGTAATAGAATCTACAGCACACAAAAAACGTCTCCGACCGCCAAAGACCAGTCCTTATTACATATAACACAAAGTATACGATAGGAACACACATCACCTCTCCACACAGTGCGCGATCACCCACAATTCCTGTGTTTCTAAACCAGCGACATTGCTAGTAAGGAGGCTCGGGAGGGTCATTCCTATAACACATTGATAAGACAGTAAGGCAAAAATGTCCGCAGAAATGGACTACACAAAGATGGCCGACGGAGCCCCGTTCGGTTTCCGCAAGTAGGCGTGACCTGGTGACAGCGCTCGAATGTCTAGTTTAAAGCGCCAAATTTGAAGTTTCCGCCATTTTGGTTTTCAGAAGAAGGAAAACAGCGAATCCGTCTATAACGGAGAGGAACGCGGAAGGACGCACAGGATGGCGCCGGGGACCAAGGGTACGAACCCAGACTATATGGTGATGTGTGTCAGCAAGAGAGAGCGTCAGCGGGTGTGGAGAGTGCACAGGAGCTGAGCTCTGTACAGATATTACTATGTACAGGGGTGAGGAGCTCTACTCCCCATACATATATATAATACAGATATTACTATGTACAGGGGTGAGGAGCTCTACTCCCCATACATATATATAATACAGATATTACTATGTACAGAGGTGAGGAGCTCTACTCCCCATACATATATATAATACAGATATTACTATGTACAGGGGTGAGGGCCCTTTTCCCCAACATATATATAATAAGAATTACTATTACGGGGGGAGGAGCTCTACCCCCATACATATATTAATACAGAATTTACTAGTACAGGGGTAGGAGCTCTACCCCCCATAATATTATAAAAAGTTTAAATTACTATGAAACGGGGGTAAAAAATCTACCCCCTAAAAAATTAATACAAAATTTTACTATTACGGGGGTGAGGAGCTCTACTCCCGTACATTATTAAATACAGATTTTACTATGACGGGGGGTGGGGAGCCATCCCCGTACATATATAAATCAGATTTTACTATGTACGGGGGTTGGGGAGTCTACTCCCCACATATATATAATACAGATTTTACATGTACGGGGGTGGGAGCTCTCCCCCCGTACAATATATAATACGTATTACTAGTAAAAGGGTGAGAGCTCAAACCCCGTAATAATATAAACAGATTTCTAGACAGGGTGAGGAGCTCACGTCCTTTATTATTACTTTTAAACAAGGTGGGGAACTTACTCCCCATACAATATATTAATACAGTATTAAAAAGTACAGAGGTGAAGAGCTCTACTCCCCAACAAAAATAAATTTAATATTATAATATATATTTATTATAATATAATAAATATTTATATATTTAAGTATTACTATAAGGGGTGAGGAGTTCTACTCTCCATACATATATATAATACAAATTACTATTACAGGGAGAGGACTCTACTCCCTCAATATATATTTAATTACGATATTATATGTACGGGGGTGAAGACCTTTCTCCCCAAACATCATAAATATATATATATATATATAATATATATTATATATTTTAAAAATTAAAATATTACTATGCCCCAGGGGTGAAGAGCTCTACTCCCCATATATATATATATATATATATATACAGATATTACTATGTACAGGGGTGAAGAGCTCTACTCCCAACATATATATATAATAAAATATTATAGTAAAGGTGGGGAACTTACCCCCCCTCAATATTAAAATTCAGATATTACATGTACAGGGTAGGAGCTCTACTCCCCTAAAATATATAAAAAAGATATTCTATGTACAGGGGTAAAGGCTCTACTCCCCGTACATATATATAATACAGATATTACTATGTACAGGGGTGAGGAGCTCTACTCCCCGTACATATATATAATACAGATATTACTATGTACAGGGGTGAGGAGCTCTCCCCATACATATATAATACAGATATTCTAGTACGGGGGTGGGGAGCTCTCTCCCATATAATATATTACTATGAAGAGGTGGGGACTCTACCCCCATAATATTTTTTACTATGACAAGGTGAGGAACTCTACTCCCCTACATATATATTATAAAAATATATATATAATTAAAATATTACTATGTACAGGGGGAAAGCCTACTCCCCATATATAATTATAATACAGATATTACATTCAGAGGTGGGAACCTACCCCTCATAATAAAAATACAATATTACCCCCGTATACGGGGTAAGAGCCTATCCCCATACAATATATATATTACAGATTTTACTATGTACAGGGTGAGGAGTTCACCCCCATACAAAATAAAAAACAGATTTTAATGTACAAGGTGAGGAGCTCCTCCCCTAATATAATAATAAAGATTTTTCTAGGTCAGGGTGGGGAGCTTACTCTCCATAAATAATATAATACAGATATTACATGTCGGGGGTGAGGACTCTACTTCCCTACTATATATATAAATTACAGATATTACTTGTACAGGGGGTGAGGAGCTTACTCCCTACATTTATAATACAGATATTAACTATTACAGGGGTGAGACCCCTTACTCCCATACATATATATAATACAGATATTATTTGTAAGGGGTGAAAAGCTCACTCCCAAACAAAAAATTTTAAATACAGTATTACAATTACGGGGGGAAGCCACTCCCCATAATTATATTAAAACGATATTAGTATGTACAGGGGTGAGGAGCTCGACTCCCCAATTTTAAATATAATTACAGATATTACTATGTACAGGGATGAGAACTCTACCTCCTTTTTTTAATATTACTATGTACAGGGGTAGGAGCCCTCCCCCCATCAAAAAATAAACAGTATTTTAGTACAGAGGTGGGGAACTCTATCCCCAACATTAATAAACAGATATTACTATGTACGGGGTTGAAATTATTCCCCAAAATAATTATATAATAAAATTTTTAAATTGTAAGGGAAAAGTTATATAATACAAAATATTAAAATAAAGATTTACTTGTACAGGATGAGATTATTAAATACTATTATAGTACAGATATTACTTGTACGGGGTGAGGATTACCCCCATACATATTAAAAATACAGATTTTTACTATGTACGGGGTGAGACCTCCCTTCCTACATATATATAATACAATATTCTATTAAGGGGTGGGGAGTCTACTCTCCATACATATATATAATACAGATATTACTATGTACAGAGGTGAGGAGCTCTACTCCCCATACATATATATAATACAGATATTACTATGTACAGGGGTGGACTCAAACCTCCAAAATATATAAATACGAATTACAATGAAGGGGGTGGGGGAGCCTACTCTCCATACATATAAATATTACAGATATATAGTACGGGGGGAAGAGCTCTATTCTCCATATAAAAATTTTGTACAATATACTATGAAGGGTGAGGAGCTCTATCTCCATAAAAATATAACCTCCCCGGGCCACTTTTTAGGTCCCTTCCAATGCTCGTTAACACAAATTTTCAAAATAGCCAATACATGGGGGGGCAATCAGTGCTTTTTGGGATTTGACAGGGTAAAGAAAATCTCCTCAGTTCAAACCGAGACAGTAGGGGGGAAAAAAGGTGATTTGATCCCTTTGAACGTGCATGGTTGTGGTGCCAGAAGGGGGGTCTGAGTATTTAAACTGCTGATCTCCTGGTTTTCATGCACAACCACTCTAGGTTTTTAAAGAAAATGGCCCCGAAAAAAAAAACATCCAGTGGCGGCAGTCTGGGGCGGAAAAGCCTTGTTTATGCCCAAAAGGGCAAAAGGAGAATGGGCAAATGGTTTGGCGATAGAAAGGCCAGGACCAAATAGCCCCCGTTAAACCCCGGGGGCAGAAGAGATCTCTGAACGCACATACGGGGAATTTTGGGGAGATGGGCTACGCACAGAAACCAACCGGGTGCCACTCCTTTCAGTAAAAACAGGAAACTGAGGCTCCATTTGCCCAAGCTCATCGAAATTGGACAGGAAGATTGGAAAAAGTTTGCCGGTCTGTATCTCGATTTTTGCTGCGACATTGGATGGAGGGTCAGAAATTGGGGGTCAACAAAATGAAAGCATGGATCCATCCTGCCTTTTACAAAGGTTTTTGGCGGTGGTGGTGGGTTGGTGTGGGGGAAAAATTTTTTTGGCACTCTTTTGGGCCCCTTTGGGACCAATTGAGCATCGTTGCAACACCTTGTGGAATCTAGCCCCAAGAAATTGAGGATTTTGAAAGGGAAAAGGGGTCCAAGTTACTACAGGTGTACCTAATAAATGGCCGGGGGTGTATACATACAGATATTACTATGTACGGGGTGATGACTCTAACCCCTAAAATTTATATATAATATATCATACAATATTCTATTACGGGTGAGAAACTCTACTCCCATAATATATATAGTACAGATTTACTATCTACGGGGTGAGGGCTTACTTTTCCTACATATAATATACGTAATTACTAGAAGCGGGGAGGAGCTCTTCTCTCCTACATATTATTACTAGTACAAGGGGGGGGACTCACTCCCCCATGTGTGTTTGGGGTTTTGTTTTAATAATATTTAATGAAAATGATGTATCATATAGTTCTATTACAGGATGAGGGCTCTACTCCCATACTAATATATATAATGCAGGGTTGAGTTCTACTGTCTGTACATGTATTAATATTTGGCTATTTCCTGCTCACACTTATTGCCATGTCAATAGGATATGTCATGAATGTGTGAACAAGAGAGAGAATGTTTTGGCGCCCAGTAGGTACCAGACCATTTTTGACTTCGTTGGAAAGCTGAAACGCTCATGAAGTGATATCAAACCAAATTTAGGTCATGTAGGTCATTTATGAACTTTGTTACATGGGGTTTGTCAAGTTACCAAACCTTCAGTATGTTACATTTATGTCTGATCTATTGCGATATTTTGCCTGCCCTCACCCAGAAGAATATCTCTGCACATGGGGCACCATTGATGCCTGTACAACCACACAGAGAGGTAGTGCGCCTCCTTACTAGCATTGTGAATGATCGGAGCCTTGGCAGGACTTTGGTATTCACTTTTTACTTTAATTTGATCTGTTTTGTTCAAAGTAAAAATGATGTTTAAATGGGATTTCTTTTATGAACGACGCAGTTGGTGCTTCTAAATGTTTTTTTTTTTTATTCTATTTTAGGTGACCCACTTGATGTGACCACATGTTTACCAAGGTATCTATAACAGTGAACTGTGTTATCAGTGGTTTTATTTAATTTATTTATTTGTCTAATATTAAAGCTGTATTGTAGTGAATCTGCTAATCCATATATATATATATATATATATATATATATATATATATATATATATATATATATATATATATATATATATATATATATACATGTATGTGTATTTAAAGGGGTGTTTCAAAATTATCTACTGCTTATCAGTCCCTTAGGTCTAGTGGAAAAATGGCTTAAGTTGTAATCTCACTCATTTAATCACTGCAGCTATTACTATTCAGTCTTTATGTAACCTTGTCAGCCAATTCCAGGCTTCAGTGGTCACTTGCACGAGACCCTTGTGGTCTGGGAATATCTGCACGATCTCGTGAAGAATGAATTTCCAGGCCATTGGCTAGGATCACCGGGGCTGAAACCAAATGTGGATTTACAAGGTAAGGCTATGTTCACGCGGCTTATTGCGGTGCAATACATTGGGTGTTTTGGAAGCACGTGCTGATCAGTGCGTGACTCCAAAGCACGGAGGGGCCGGTACCCAGCCGGCCCCATTAATATGCATTGTCACCGTCGCGTATGTGCCGATAACAATTGACATGTCAAACCTACCCCCCCCCTCCCCACACGCACAATATGAACATATTGTGTGCGGGCGGGTGGCACGAAATTACCAGAATTAGGGCAAAATACTTGCAAATAAGCTGTGTGAACATACCCGATCTCCCTGATTGCATTAGTATTTTCGGACATCTTTTTTTTTTTTTTTGTTTTTTTTAAAAAATTGTTTTAAACATCCCTGACGAGCAGTTAGTATTTTCGGGAAATCATTATTTGAGAAACAAAATAGATTCTGCACACTGTCAACCACAAGGTATTAGTGACATGTTGCAGCTATATGCTGTAAAAGAAACAAAAATTGAAAAAGTCAAAAGGTTGCACATTTTTAAGCTTAATGACTTAGAGCGGTTTTATCACGAAGGCTTTTCATACCTGATTTATCCCGCTTCATCTTCCAGTGTGTTCAGAAAAGGTGGCGTGCATGATTTATTTAAACTGCATATCATATGACCCAACAGGCTTGACATAACCATGCCTTTCCCGACATTGTGCTCGCTCTAGTCAAACAAAGGTCTGTTTATATGAAGAGCTGTGAGTAGCTACAATGTAATTGAATGATATGTACTTCTGCCTTTTAATGCAGGCGTCCTAGGTCCATATAAACACACAAGCAAGTAAGCCAGCTCACCACTCTCCAGCATGGAGTTGCACGGATCCGCCCGGTCACAGCTTCTAAGATCCAAATAGTGGTAGATTGATCCAGCACATCCAAAGTGAAGTTAAAAGTCCGTACTTTATTGGCAATCCATTAAAAAAGCATGTAGTAGCAGCACAAGGTAAGCTGACGCGTTTCGGGGAGACCACGCTCCCCCTTACTCATGCTATGAGTTAAAGTATGGACTTTTAACTTCACTTTGGATGTGCTGGATCAATCTACCACTATTTGGGTCCTAGGTCCATATCCCTGCAGGAACCAAACATGGATTTTTTTTCCTAAATGCAAAGCCAAAGCTCCGCATCCTCAATGTCCCTGACACCGACTCCTGACTCCTTCATACATGGCGCATGTTTAAGTGATAACTTTACTGGAGTAAAATGGTAACCTCAGACTTTTTATCACCTTATGGTACAATAATCAAGCTATTTAGGTAGAACACACATTGACAAGCAAAATGATAACAATGATTTGAACTTTTGTCTTTCATGCTCCATATCTCACCATCCACTACAGCTTTGTACGTGAGACTCCCATCATTTTATAGACAGTCATCTTGCCTAACTTATAGATAAATTTGACTTGCAAGTTTTTAGCATCTGCTTAGTTCTGCAGATTCTTGTCATGTAACTGCATTGTTACTGTTTTGCTCCTAAAAATTAAAATGTTAATTTTTATTATTTTCTTAATATTTGGTAAATCCACCTTTGGCTTTCAATACTGTCTGAATCTTTCTGGGCTCTGGATCAGATTCAATCATGTCTTGACCAAATTCTGATCTTCTACACTTTTCCAATGTTGGTGCATACTGGACTTGGCTACGAATACAGCTTTTTTTTCAACTCTACCCACAAGTGTTCGATTGGGTTGAGGTCTGGGGACTATGGAGGCCAATACAGCAACTCTACTTCAGTGTCACTGACCCAGTCCTTCGCCAGCCTTGACATATGCTTCAGGTCATTGTCCTGTTGGAACACTGTCGCCATTTTCATACCCATAGTACTGGAGTAGATGAAGTAACTCCTCTTGTAGGACACTCACATATAGCTCAGCATTGAGATCAACATCGATCCTGGTCAAGTATCCAACATCTTTGGCTGTGAAACATCCCCTTATCCGCCTAGCTCCTCTGAACCTAAGTTGCCACAATTTCTCGATCCGTTAGCCCTATTCTTCGAAATTCATTTGCACCCATCAGAGCCCGGTCTATTGACTTTAGTCTCCTTTTTTTGGGTCATCATTCCAGACCTGTCTAATGTGTGTTGCATGGTGCCTGCATGGACATTTGATCTCACTCTTACAGAGCATATGTGCCTCCTCCACTGCCATGTCTGTCGCATCAGAACTGATAGACCTTGTGATGAGCGACTTGTTGACTCTGATATTTTGCCTGGATGTCACCTCTTTACTTTGGACGGACTTCATCTCATATTCTTCCAGCTGTCCGGGCCTCACATTATGCAGTTTGGCAATTTTCTTGGCCCAGAAACGCTATCGATGAGCTGGATGATGCTGTTTCTCTTTTCTTGGGAAATCTTTTTCATGGCTGCTCGAACCAGTGACCTTTCACTTGGGAATCAGCCTAATAACACACTGAGCTATTAGGGAATGTGAGAACAAGTTGTAATTTGTAATATACAAGAAGAAAAAGCATGTCCCACCACCAGGCGCAAAAAAAGTAACAATGCAAGAATCTGGAGAACTAAGCATATGCTAAATAGTTGCAGGTCAAAGTTATGTATGAGATCGCCAAGATGATTGTTACCCTTTTCCTTGTCAGCGTGAAATATATTTATTGGATACGACTTTAGAACACAAAAAACTTGAAGTGGGGAAAAAGTTTTCAACAAAAACGTCCTGAATAATATTTGTGGAGCCTATGAATTTGTTCTGAGAAATAGTATTGCCTCCATCAGATTCTCCTTCATATACGACCTCACCTCTGATCTCATAATTTCCAGGATAGAGACTGGCCTCTCTACACTAACTTGGGTTGGTGGCAAAGCGGTGACCACATTGGCAACATCTCTTACAATTTCAGGATATAAAGGAACTGCCTCATATAGACAGTTCTGATGCATGGTTGAACTCTTCTACTTATTTGAAAGCAAGTGAAAAATTTTGCAGAAATCTGGTCAATCTGTTTGCTATGAGAGCAGAATCTTTTCCTCCTGCGGCAATGCTTTGCCTGCTCCATGTCATCCAAATACTTTTCAAAATTAAACTCCTCATCTGATGAGGCTGAGGATATAGTAGCAGTAACACTGGCCGGACCCAATTCCTCTTGCTCTTGGCACTGCATTGAACTAACTGGACCAATTTATTATATATTTTGGGAGCCAGAGTTGGTCCATTTTCTAACAACTCCGACTCCACCAAAATAGGCACCAACTCTGACTCCACCGCCCTGGTATAAAGTACAGGAGTACAATGACAGCACCTGGGGTTAAATGCTCGCTCAGCAGGGAATGTGTGTTAATACTAGACAGGGAAGAGACTGACAGTAGCTGCCTGAGAGGAGAGGTGATGTCTGGCATGTGCGACCTTGAGTAAGGAGCTCTCGTCACTTGTCATATCCCCTGGATTTATCCACTATGGATCACTAAGGTAACAGCTGAAACAAAAACGGTACAGAATATTTAAAAATTATGAATGGTAAAAAATTTTATTTTATTTGCAATCTTCCCACCTCCATTTTACTTGTTGGGAACTCTTGAGATTTGTCATCTATTTATAGTTTGGTATCTTGATCATATGCAAGATCCAGCACAAGTTCTGCCACCTTGTCCTTTGTCATGAATGCTTCACTCTTTCAGTTTGGCTTACACTTCGTATAAGGACAACTTTTTTATGTAACCACCAGTTTTCCTATTTGTACAGCTCTGAAGGTGATGCTATCAAAGTTTTCGTCCGGATTCGGCCCCCTATAGAAGGAAGTCTGGCTGGAAGCGATGGGGATCATGGACTGTGCCTCTCTGTGTTGACTTCAAATACAATCCGTCTTCACTCTAAACCTGAGCCGAAAATTTTTACCTTTGATCATGTGGCAAATATGGATGCAACTCAGGTCAGTGCAGGTTCTAGTGTTGGCTTGTTTAGCGGTTTTGACAATTCTATACACTTGCGTGGTGTAGGCTCTGGATAAAAATCTGGTTAAGTTTAATATTGTATTCAGGTATTTTATTACTTGGAACTGGTGGCTCATTTTCAGTCATTAGCTAGTTCGGAAAATCTCTCTAATGATTACTATCTCAGGCGTTAATACCACCTCTATAATCCGCACCTATCTAGGTAATGGGCCCTCAAACTACTCTCTCCGTTCTCTGTAGGGCCATGTTCACATGGCTTATTTGGACAAGGTTTTCGAAGCGTTTCGGAGCCCAAAACTGCATCAAAACCTAGTCTGAAAACCTTGTCCAAAACCTCTTCCAAATAAGCCGTGTGCCAAATAAGCCGTGTGAACATGCCCTAAGAGTTCCAAATACTACTCCAATTGAATCTGTTCTGCACGGAGGAATGAGGTCATGATGTGCTTGAAGTCTGACATCTCTATTTTTCTTTGTAATTTTTCAGGAATATGTGTTCTCCAGTGTGGCAAAGAATATTGTGGAGTCTTGTATGAATGGCTACAATGGAACCATCTTTGCTTAGTAAGTTTGTCTCACTAATATACTATAACGCTTTCACCTGACCAATGTTTGTCATGTTTTACTACTTTTAAACAAAAACTTTGAAAAGACTAATATTTTTTTGATTTTTTCATTGGATTTTATCCAAACATTGGAGAATATTAACATCTGACCCCATTTTAGGTCAGAGTATTTCAGAAAATGTTTAAAGAATGGTTACACACACCAAAGTTAATGGGAAAGGGCAGGTGCTATATAGTGGAAAAGACCATAAAGGTCCACATATCAATGTATATATAAATCCACTGCACACCAAAATTGCCATTAGAAAAAGGAGGTATATGTATTAACAAAGTCCAGGATCTTTACAAAGGATTAAACAGTATTGTACTAGTTCAAAAATTATTCTCAAATGCATATATACGTAAGAAAGAATAGGATATGCAATGATCAATTTTGTGTATCAAGATTTCAGATAATTGTACGTTGTTTCGTCATGAAGCATTTCTCAAGTGACATCTGTTAAGATAAAGATGGTATTAGCATACACATGAGTCAAAAGAAGAAACACTGAGAGGGAAGAAAGAAATTCTGAGAAGAGAGTACAGAAGAGGGGGAAAAGAGAAAGAAAGGAAGTGGAAAAGAGTGGGGGGGGGAGGGGTGTGGAGGGTGAGAGATAAGTGTAATGAGCCGGGGTAATGTATCCAAGCGGTGGTACTGGCCACACCAGAAAGCGGAGTGGGTCCCGGTTTTCACCAGAGCCCACCGCAAAGCGGGATGGACTTGCGGAGGCGGCCGAGGTGCAACGCGGTACAGAATTGAGAGACTGAATCGGAGTCTGAGTCAGGCCAGAAGGTCGGAGTAGGCAGCGAAGGTTCGAGGTCGGTGGACGAGAGCAGACGGGACTGGTACACAGGAACGGTAAACCGGAGTAGAATAAGGCCTATGTGAGGAATAAGGCCACCGCAAGCGGTGGTGTAAGCCACACCAGGGAGCGGAGTCTAAGTGGGTCCCGATTTTCACCAGAGCCCGCCGCAAAGCGGGATGGACTTGCGGAGGCGGCCAAGGTGCACCGCGGCCTTATTTCTCGCATAGGTAAAGGGCGCTATGGATTTGGCAAAGAAGTTCCGGGAGAGGAGTCCTTATATAGGGTCTGCAAAACGGCCGGCAAAACCAATTAACGGCGCGTTGTCCCTTTAAATTTGAAGGAGCCGGCGCGCGCGCGCCTTAAGGAGCGGGGCTGCGCGCAGCGGCTGGCAGACAGACATGGGGAAACAGGAGCGAGGACTGGTAAGTGAGTGCGCCCGAGGGAGCGAGCGTGCCCACGGCCCGACACGCTGACCGCTTGCCTCGGGCGCAGGGGGACGAGTGCGCCCGCAGCCTGAACTGCGAGCTGCGCCACTACTCAAGACAATAAGTAGGTGTAAAGAGGGAGGGAAAAAGAGGACAGTAATGGAGGAGGGTAATAGGTGTACCTGAGGCAAATGTAATAATCTTACCTAAAAGTGATAGAGGTAAGGAGTGAATCGTAGATAATCATATAGATATAGGATGAAGCAATATGCTGTGATGGGGAAAAAACATAGAGAAAATAAGTAAGGTGAATGGGCAAGTAGTAAAGACACAGTGAAGGAAGGAAAAGTAATAGTAATCATACCGCTCAAAGAGACCTGGGAAGTCCTGGGTGACTGGAGGCATAAATATGCGGCCATGGTGGGCTACAGGACAACATAAGGGAAATTGAGATAATCCCAAGTATAAAGTTGTACTGAGGTAAAGAGTGGAGGCACGAGATTACCTAGATGTAGAGGAGAAAGGACGAACACGTCCAGGGTACAAAGCAGACCGTTGGCGACTGAGCCCATGCGCGGGTGTCCTTAAAAGGTGTCCGCGCACGTACGGAAGAAGCCGCGGCTGCGCAGTGAAGGAGAAGGGAATAAAGGCGGAAGCGGCAAGGAAAGTGGAGCTGCGCACACACGAGAAGCTGAGCAAGCTCAATAGAGAATGGCAGAGTGTTAGTGCGAGATAGCAAGCTAAAGTTAGAGAGGAGCGGTATGTAAAAACAGATGGAAGAGAGATGGAGAGGGGAGTATAGGGAGTAGGAGAAACTATAAAGGAAGAAAAATATAGACAAGTGAAGTAAGCCAAAGGTAAGTAAAGTAACAGAAGAAATACAAAAAGGATATGGCTAAGTATAAAAAAAAGAGGTAAAGAGTAAGAATAAATGAAAAAAAAATGGGTGGCTGGGGGGAGTAACCCAAGGCGTGGTTTACAATATTTGATCTGAAAAATGGAGAACAAATAGTAGTTGGGCAACAGTCAATAGACCTAAATCAATAGTCATAAATGAGTACCAAGTGTATAAATTAGTAGACCTAACTAAATACATAATGGTGTACAGAAAAACCTACGATGGGTACTGACAAGGTACAATAGTATGGATAAAGGAAAAAATGGGTCCTATACAGGATGATGCCAAGTGATGAGGCATAACGTGCACTGAACGTGGTGAGAAGTACCCCACAAAGTACATATATGGTAAAGATAAGTGATCAATTTTTAATATTTCATATCATATTCTCGGTTCAGTCCATTTGGTTCAAGTGTATTGAGAGTATGAATCCAGAAACGTTCTCTCCTAAGGAGAGTGGCGATGCGAGCACTTCAATATATAAACTTGTTTGTCCTGTAATTCTAGTTATGTATCTTATCACATGTAGTTGCAAAAAAACAATATGTTGGAAGACTGTCCACTAAATTATCTCAATGCATGAATAACCAGAGGTATAATATTAGGCGCAAAAGCACTTTATACAGTCTTCCCAGGCACTAACAGGAAATCCACCCTGATGATGATTATAGTCTAAAAGTACAACCTATTGACTATATTGATTTTAATGTTCCTAACAGAATGCAGGCAGATGTTCTGGATTTTTAAATTGAACACTTTTATTTAGTTTGGCTCAAACGAGGCTCGGGAACTTGTTGGTTGATTTTGGTAAATATATGCTCTTTTGGTAAATATATGCTCTTTTGGTAAATATATGCTCTTTTGGTAAATATATGCTCTTTTGTTAAATATATGCTCTTTTGGTAAATATATGCTCTTTTGGTAAATATATGCTCTTTTGGTAAATATATGCTCTTTTGGTAAATATATGCTCTTTTGGTAAATATATGCTCTTTTGGTAAATATATGCTCCTTTGATTAACATATGCTCTTATATTGTTAGAAACAGTTTCTGAGGAAATATGTTAGTATTTAGGATGTTATCTTCACGGAAATCTTTTAGTAATGGATGTTATGTTAAACGAATACATAGTAACGATTGTACATTTGTAATTGTTGCTGAAAGTTGTAGCTGTCTCCTCTTGGGGCGACCGTTTCAGCTCTTCAGCTGTTTGATGCCACTGGGCATGCACACGTCGGAATCATCCCTGCGTTGTTCTGCTGAATAGCAGACACCAGCTTCCGGTCCCCGACTGCGCGCGTCCACACGCTGATAGTATAAAACATGCGATCTCCAGTCTATAAAGGAAGTTAAAATCATTATAATTATATGTTAGCATGACTTAATGTTTCTCCAATCTATTTGAGAAGGTTGTATCTTATGGGAAAGAAGTTTAAGGTGTGTCTTATCTCTGCCCATCTGTGGCCACTACTTGGATAAAAAAGTCTGTTTGCGACAGTTGTGATAATTACTCCTGAGGAAGCACACATGCCAGCGTGTGAAATGCGTTGGATGGGACACGCAAACAAATTAGTGTTTTACTTTTTTAAGCAGTTTTATTTACACCTGAGCGCTAAGTGCTCTATTTATTGCTATTCACCTTATATTCTCTCTCATGTTTTTTGGAATATATATATATAGGATTATATGATAGAGGAGAGACGTGAGCTCTGTATATATAGGGTTGTATGATAGAGGGAGAGAAGCTGAGCTCTGTTATATATAGGCTTATATGATAGAGGGAGAGAAGCTGAGCTCTGTGATATATAGGGTTATATGATAGATCAGAGAAGCGGAGCCCTGTGATATATAGGGTTATATGATAGAGGAGCTGAGCTCTGTGATATATAGGGTTATATGATAAGAGAAGCTGAGCTCTGTGGTATATAGGGTTATAGGATAGAGGAGAGAAGCTGAGCTTTGTGATATATAGGGATATATGATAGAGGGAGAGAAGCTGAGCTCTATGATATATAGGCTTATATGACAAAGAGCAGAGTAAATTCTGACTGCATTCCTGCTTACCCGCCCACATACAGTAATTGACATTTACCCTGCATCAGTGTGTTTACAGAGCAAAGTGTCAATCACTGTGTGTGGTTGGAGTCAACAAGACTCCTATTGTCACTTAATGAGTCCGGTCAGAATTTACTCTGCTTCTTACTCAAAAATTCTGCTCCAAATTCTATAAATCTATATATAATATCATATAAGCCACCTGACAGGTTCTTTTTAAGAAACTGTTAAGTCCTGCTAAGCCCGCCCACATAGTGATTGGCAGCTTTCCCTGTGTTAGTGTATCTATAGAGCATACTGTCAATGACTGTATGTGGGTGGAGTCAGCAGTAGTTTCACTTTCGATTTGATTTTTTTTTCTCTGCTGTTTAATTGGAAATCTTGTTTCGAATCATTTAACCCTACATATCACCGAGCTCACCACCTCTGCCTCTATCACATCTTGACTCCAGATCGTGCATCAAAAACCTCCTGACAGGTTCCCTTTAAGTGTAGTTTTTATTAGTACAATTTTGGGCTATGTCTCACTTTATGATCATTCTACTGCAATTTTTTTTGTGTGGGCAAAGCAAACAAAGGCAAATTTGGCACTGTTTTGTAATTTTTCCCCAAAAAATTTCAGCGTTCACACTGTGGGATAAATAATGTTATATTTCAATTGATAGTTCTTCTACAGACATAGCAGTACCTATTAGTGTATATAAAACTTTTTTATTGACTGGCTTGTCTTATTTCCAAATATCAGAGAAGGAAGTGTTTTAAATATAAGCTGCTCACAGAAAGTTAGGGATATTTGGCTTTCGGTTGAAACTACAGGATGAACATAAAATTTCTCACATTTTTTTCTTAAATGAACGGAGACCCCCACTTTACTTTAGAATGCACATGTCCAACTGTTCAATGTTTCAGTACTTTATGCACAACTTGCTGATCTCTAGCAAGGAGCTTAATGGCAAAATTCACAACAGGTGTTTGATCCCTGAATCGTTCAATAAATTTAGGGAATCAATTTGAATTGGGATTTAAACAATCCTCCTCATTATGCTGTTCACATTTTGACATCATGAGACCAAGACAACATTTTACAATCGATCAACAGACCCTCCCCATTGCAAGGCATCAAGCAGGATGCTCTCAGACGGAAGTGGCCACTGAGCTTAGAGTGTCAGTGTGTCATCAGCAGATTGCAACAGAGAGACTGGAAGAGTCACAGAAAGAAGTGGATGTTCATTGGTTACATCACACACTGATGACCACTTCACTGTAAACAATGCCCTGCAGAACCGGAATATGAGTGTCATACAACCCCAGGCATGTTTAAGGGAGGTGAGAGGCACCAAGTGTCATGTCAGACCATTTGTAGTCATTTACAGTGCGGTCTGTGTGCTAGACGACCGGCTAGACGACACCACAAGGCACAGGTATCATCGTCTTGCTTGTGTCAGGGAGCATCTATGCTGGACGAGGGACCAGTGGTCGTCAGTGATGAAAGTAGATTCACTCTGATCAGAAATGATGGTCACCAATGATGCTGGAGATGGCAAAGAGAGTGCTATGCATCAGCCAGGTCAGGTACCCTTGCCGGTTGTCTTACACGCAAACCATGCTAATGTAAACGGTTACAAAAGGTCTGATGTTAGACTTGGTTGCCTCTCACCTCCCTTAAACGTGCCCGGAGTTGTGTGGCATTCATTATCCAGTTCTGGACATTGTATACAATGAAGTGGTTATCGGTGTTTGATGTAGCCAAAGGCGGTCCACTTCTCTGCCTTTCTGTGACTCTTCCAGTCTGTCTTTGTTGCAATCTGCTCATGACACACTGACACTCAAAGTTCAGTGGCCACTTCTATCTGAGAGCATCATGCTTGAAGCTCGCATTGGCCAGGTACTGTTGATCAGTTGTAAGGTGAATATCATAGGTGAACTACAAATGCAAAATAAGTTTAAAGGGGTTTTGCCACAATGCAATAATGTTGATGTGGGATCCTCCAAAATGGGTATTTAATCACTTATCTAAATACATGTCATTAGTGAAGCCTGTGAGAGCTACAGCATTGCTCAGTCACCCTTAGTTTCCTGACAGTTTACATTAGACACGACCAGGAGCTGATCTGGCCGTGCTTGCATGTTTGCACTTCTTATCTGATGATAGGGAACATGAACTAGCTTGCAAGAGACTGTGGAGAAAGACCTTTTTTCTTTTGTATAGAAAATCCACTGGTTGTAATGTGATTATTTGAGTAAACATTGTACACGATCCCTGCTTCCTGGCTCTGTGCTCAGCCTCTCTCCCCCGTGACGCTGCATCCTATGTTCATTTTCTCTTCTGAGCAGATAAGAGGTAAGGAACTCACATCTTGGCAAAACCCCTTTTAAAGTTTTTTTTCCATATTAGCTTCTAATGCAAAAAACGTCTCATGCAGCAGTTTTCAGATAACGATTTGTTGCAGTTTTCGACATGATTTTCGATCGGACATTCAAATATTGTGCCAGAGCGTTTTTCGGGTGCTGAGCCACGTTCTTAAATGTGTCAAAACTGCGTCCAAAAACACGTCACACTTGTGCACGAGGTTTTTAAAGCTCTCCATTGATTCCTACGGGCATTTTACTTGTCGATAGCGCCTCAAGAATTGACGTCACTGGTTTTTAGCACTGTAAAATGCTGAAAAATAAAAAGCACAGGAAACGCGCATAAAAATCACGTTGTAAGAACAACACGGTTTTTCATGGGAATCCATGAAAATGAACTGGTGCCGTTTTTCTTGCATTATGGACGCTATTTTGGGGGAGGCATCCACGTGAAAACGGCATCCAAAAAAGCTGTGTGAACATACCATTAGGTTTACAGTTGCTTATATACTGTTCTGCAATATATTATTGAATAAGAGTACACTTGTTTTACTTTTACACACAAACAAAACATTAGGCCTCATTCACACGGCTTATTGCCGGCATAATTGCGGGGTCGGATTTCGCCCCGCAATTACGCCAGCAGCCGAGGGGCGGGGGGCCGGCAGCTCACCGGCCCCCTAGACTGTCATTATCTACGGCGCGTACGCGGCGTAAATAATTCACATGTCACTTTCTCCCCCCTCGGCAGATTCGCCGAGCGGGGAGGAGAGACGGAATCCATAGTTCTCTGAGAACTGTGGATTACCATAGTTACTGGGACAGATTGGAGCCGTACTGCAGCGCAAATACGATGCACAGTACGGCTCCAACCAGCGCCCAAGAAAGCCGTGTGAACGAGGGCTTATAGGGCATTTTGTATTTCACAGTTTTGTTACAACAAATATTTTAGTGCTTTGACTAGATATGACGCAAACTGCTCAATTTTTTGCCTAAAAACATTCTTAAAACGGAGTTAACCTCACACTATTGGGAAGTGTTCACACGGCTTATTCAAGCCGTAATTGTGGGACAGATTTCGCCCGCAGTTACGGCTTGAATAAGGGGCGCGGCGAGGGAGCAGCCCGCCGACCCCATAGACATTGCATTATTCACGTACGCGCCGTAAATAATGTGCATGTCACTTTCTCCCCCCGCGGCGGATTCGCCGAGCGGGGAGGAGCGACGGAATCCATAGTTCTCTATGAGAGCAGTGGATTACCGTAGTTACTGGGACGGATTGGAGCCGTACTGCAGCGCAAATATGTCGCGCAGTACGGCTCCAATCAGTCCCAAAATAAGCCGTGTGAACGAGGCCTTGAACTAAATTATTGAAATGATCTCTTCCTTCTAAGCTACAAATACCTCTTAAGCGTTATCTTTAGGATAGCCCATTAGTATCAGATCAGTGAAGGAGCGGGGGGTTACACTCTGTTGCTAGTCAATGGTTTAAAGGATTTGCGCTCACTCAGATGTCCACTTTGTCAGGAGCTGGTTAACTTGCACAGAACTGTATTACAGCGCTCACAATGTATGGGGTCATGTTTTTTTTTTAGAATCGTAATATAATGCATCAGTAAGAAAAAGTAGATTCCTGCTTTGGATGTGGTGGTAAAGGGGATGTATCGCTTCTTCAGTTCGTGTGTTTCATTGTACTCTCAGCTCTATAAATTCAGGGCTGTTTCTTCTCCTCCCAGCTGGGTGTTTCTTAACTGAAGAGTGATGACATCATCCCCCCTTCATTGTTCATGCTTGCTCACGAGTCCTTCCCCCCCCCCACACTCCCCCTTTTAGCCCACGTCACTGTGTCGTTCTCCCAATGCAGTCTTATTTTGTAAGCATGTTTACATACCACAGGCTTGCATTCAGTCTAGAAAATCTATGAACTCAGAGCACTGATCTCTTCTTCTCTCACAGCTGGAGGTTTGTTACAATTGAATCCAGTCTTCTATGAACTCCTCCAGAGCAGCACAGATCTCCCTTCTGTGTTTACACGCAGGAGCATTTAGGCGTCGAGGCACAATTCTGCTGTTTTCTGATTGTAGAAGCCCTGCAGTATTATTGTGTGTGTTCTGGTTGTGCAGAGTGAAATTGCTGTCGGTCCCTAACTTTGAGTGAGATAGGCAGCCTAATGCTCCTTCTATATTTGCATTAGGCACCAATGCACAATTCTGCTGTTTTCTGATTGTAGAAGCAGGTGCAGTGCCTCTGTGTTTCTGCTGGCTGTGCAGAGTGAAATTGTGCCGGTCCCTTACTTTGAGTGAGAGAGGCAGGAAAGCGTGCTCCCGTGAATACAACCGGGGGCCAGACAGAATGTAAATTAGGAGAGCCGGCAGCCAATGAAATGAAAGGAGGAGGAATCCAACCAGCAATGGGGAACAGTGTTTACAGAAAACGATGATAAGGGAGACTGTGAAAACAAGACAGCTTTGCTAATGACATCCAATTGCAAAGTTGCTTGTTTTCACTGTCCCCTTATTCTGAAGACCATTTAATGAAATGATACAACCCCTTTAAGTGCTGTGTAGAAATATCACATGATAGCACATAGCCAAAGGCACCCTCTCTGTTGCAGTAAAGACTGCACAGCTGTTGTGTGTGTAGCACTAGGTGTTCTGTAAAGTGAATAATATTTTAAAGAGTTGTTCTCGGCATTGCTCTTCACAGCCAGCTTAAGGCCTCCACTTCCTGGTTAGAATATAAGTGGTTCTACAGCAGTGGCTGACCTTTCAGCTGAACCTGTTAGAAGGACATTGCTTATAGAAGGGTTTAAACAGCAGAGCAGAAAGCTGCAGATCTCTAAAAGATCAGCGTTTGTCAGCAACATAAACTCCTGTGCTGTAGAAACAGCAGGGAGTGACATCACCATCCTAGCCAGAGAAGCTTGTGTACACAAGCAGGAAATAACTGCTAATTCTGAAAGGAAGCAAAATCAGAGCAGCAATGTATTTGGTAATTTTTATGTACCTTTGCCTACATTTTTAAATCTAATCAATGAACTGGAAATATCCCTTTTAAGGATGAGTTATTTCTGTCAAATGCCACAAATTACTAATATGATTACTAGAATGTTCAGCAAAGTATTTCTTTTCTCCTTTTAGTGGCCAGACTGGTTCCGGGAAGACATTTACAATGCTGGGTAAGAACATGGTGTTCATTTGCCTTTATTCAACACATAGAGTAACTGTTACAGATGGCAAGATTCTTACTATTTTATGAAATTGCTCATTACCTTTTAATGGTACTTGGAATTTAAGAGAAATAGAATTGATATAAGGATTAGTTCATCTTGGAGCAGATTTGCCAGTTTAGAGGGGCTGTCTGGGTTGTTTTCATTTCACCACTGCAATGGTCATGGTCCTGTAAGGCAATGGCGATGGTCCTGAGCCAGGTGTAAACAAGAGACCAGAGAACTGTGTGTATAATGAAATAAATATAACGCGGCTACCTGTGCTAATATGGTTAGTTGATGTACCTGTGGTGACATGGCTGTTTCTGCTTTGTTGCAGACCTTTGTTACTTTATCCTGTGACTCACTTGTAAATGTTTTAATATTTGCAAAATTTAATAAAAACTCAATGTTTTATAAAAAATATAACACGGCTACTTCGTGGAACACAACTCCCGCGATATATATATATATATATATATATTTATATTTATATTCAGTGATATTATTTATATATATATTATATTATTATATATAATATATATATAATTATATATATATATTATATATATATATGATCATGAATATATGTGTGTGTGTGTATAAAATATATTTTATATATATATATATATATAATATCACTGAATAAATTATAATATATATATATTTATATATAATATATATATTTTATATATATATATATATATTATATATATATATATATAGGGGAGGGAGTTGTGTGACGTTTGTAAGTCTGGGACTGCCTGTGTGTGTATATATGTGTATATATATACACACAGGCAGTCCCGGACTTACATACGTCCCCTAGTTACAAACGGAGACTTATGGAGCGTGGCTGGCATACAACACTGAGTCACGCACCATGATAACCAAGTGCCAGCATGCCACAGCTGCACATGAGATACAAAATGTTAGGTGAAATCTTCTAAAAAAGGCCACAGACAGCAAAGCAAATGTAAAAACCCTTCTCTGCACTGTCCAAAACTTTTTAAAAAATTTTTTTTTTTGCAGGAATTACATTTAATAAATAGACCTGTTCCGACTTACAATTTCAACTTAAGAACAAACCTACAGTCCCCATCCCGTTTGTAACCCGGGGACTGCATATATATATTTTACAATGTGTATGTATGTGGGTGTATGAATGATCACTATAGTGATAGGTTTATATTAAGGGAAAACAAAACCTGAACAATATATTTAACTCTATGTAAGGAGATATGTCTGCTCAGCTATAAGCAAAAATGACACTAAAAGATTCTGTGGTGTATAGCTAAGAGTGGTGATGAAAACAATGAGCAGACTCATAGTTGTGGTGTATTCATGAGGGGAGCTTTCTTCCCCTTGGTCACTTACATGTATACACCGCAGCCTGTGTATGTATGTGTGTGTGTGTGTGTGGTGTTATTTATTATATTATTATAAATTAAAATTATTATATATATATATATATATATTATATATATATATATATAACATACACACACACACATATACAGGCGTCCCGACTTACATCTGTCCCCTATTTACAAACGGAAATTATGGGGCAGGGCACTTGTAGTTCCATGTTCCACAGCAGATAGTAGCTGTGGAACAACAAGTTCCAGCATGCCACAGCAGCACATAAGGTGAAAAAAGAGGGAAATCTTCTTAACAGGAGCACAGAAAGCAAACAAATGTAAAAACCCTTCCCTGCACTATCCAAAACTAGAAACAAACCTTTTGTGCTGCAGTTACATTTAATAAATATATCCCTTCCAACTTACATACAAATTCAACTTAAGAACAAACCTACAGTCCCTATCCCGTCCGTACCCGAGAACTGCCTGTGTGTGTGTGTATGTGTAATATGTTTATATATGTTTGGGTATTGTGTTTATATGTGTATATATATTTATATATAAAATTATTTTATATATATATATTTTTATTTTATTACTGTATAATCTCATCTCGCACAATGATGATTTTTGTTATGGAAATAATGTGACCGTTTCCTCAGTGCCACATATGCCCTCTGTGAGGATATCTGTGCATCTCCATAAATGCAAGGAGGACAACGAACACGTCTTCCCAGTAAAAAAATAGGAACTATGCTGCCGTCAGCCTTCCTGTGCGACTCATGCATTTTTACGGGTATCCCGCATCCAATCATGCAGTAATCGTTAAACCAAATCCATAAAAAGAAAATTTGGTCCTCAGTATCGGAAGTTTTGCACCTATGTACAGATGTGCAGGAACATCCAATTATAGAGCAGGTGGGAGAATGTTCTTTTATGCTGAGCTTTGCTCGTAATCCATATTCTTCTGTTCATGGGGAATCTCTTGATAGTACTAGGTCTTTAACAAATCACGGCAACCATGGGAACGTCCTAATTCTAGATTAAGCTGTGACAGGTTTTTATGCAGACTTGTATAACTCCACTATGTCTCTCTCTCTTTTAGGACCATCTGACTCTGACAATTTTACACACAACCTCAGGGGGGTTATTCCTCGGAGTTTTGAGTATTTGTTTTTTCTAATCAATCGGGAAAAAGAAAAGGCACGTATACTTTGATATAAGTTTTACTCTAGGTGTAGTTCTAGATTACTGGGCTTTAAACCAGCTCCGAGCGTTGATCTCCTGAAGACAATCCATCGCCTCCTTGTGGGTGAGCAGAATGTAGTTTATTTTTTACACTACAATTTTGGTTTTACTTGGCAGCAATTTAGATGAATTACTGTGTATTTACACACAGGGTTGGCTCAAGTCCAAAAAAGGGGAATGCCCTACAAAGAGGTCCCCTATTTTTATGTTTTAAGAGGGGGTTCCTTTTTGGGGGGAAATTTCCCTTTATGATACAAGCCCTAGAAGGGCATCTGCCCCGCGGTTGTCTTCTTGAGTCAGCCTCTTGAATGCAAGGGAAAATGACAACTAGTATTACATAGTTAAGGTTGGAAAAACACATAGGACCCTTACGTAAATCCTATAACCCTTTGGTGGTGATCCATAAAAAAGCCAAAACCCCTATGAGGCAGATGCTAATTGTCCTACAGGTGTGGGTAAAATTCTTCCTGACCCCATATATGGCCAAATAGAGCCTCATGCCTAGCCAACCAGTATTCTGCTCAGGATTGGTAAAGGGCAACACCTCGAAAAAGTTGCTGCGATAAATATTGGTTTGGGGTTTAATCCCTTTAATTGCAAGGCTCAGTGAGTCGGATGGGTTGAGGAAAATACTCCATAGGTGGCCCGCAGAGTCTTAGCTTTTCCCTGGGCCCCTTTGAATTTTTAAATTTCAGTGGGTAAGTAAGGGAGAAGTCTCTGCACTACATTTTGAGGGGTTTCCCCTTTCCCAAATTTTGTATTTTCAACCCCAAAAATTATCAAAAAAGCCACAAAACTGCTAGAATCCTACAGAAAAAATACAATACAAACAGCTTAAAAATAGATAACTTTTTCATTATTTTAATAATGTAGTAAAAAAAATTAAAAAAGGGACCTAATAAATACTGAACAGGGGGATACCTAGCAATCAGGACTGGTAGGGGGGGTTAAAAAAAGATACCCCCCAAAAAAGTAATGCTCATATAACATATATAAGGATATTTATAAAAAATAAAACATGAACACATTTGTAAAGTAGGGCTAATAACCATATCCTCTCCTCCAATACAAAGTGTTTATTTTTAAAACCCACAAATATCCTAAAATTATCTAGAGGTAACAAACGTGAAAAGTCACACCCCACCCCGGTTGTATCAGCTACCACATAACAGCACAGTCCTGCCACACGTTTTGGGGAGGGTTCCCCCTGGGGA
>JAODAL010048610.1:0-28855 GCA_025379985.1 Phyllomedusa bahiana | reverse complement strand
CGTTTTCCGCATCCCGCGCCGTGAACCATCATGGCCGCATTGATCATCTAAAAAAATTTCTCACACATGAGCTGATCCGTCGCTCGTCTCCCTTCTTTTCCTGTTTTTTTAAAAAAATTTTTGGGGAAATTCTGTCAAACCCCGGGGTGGCAAAACTCTATGTCCAGTAATTATTATGACCACTTCCTCAAGAGCATAGCTAATAATTGAAGTCCTGTACAGTGCGCTGGCTTGGTGGGTATATACGGTGTGATAGGCTGTCTCCACAAATCCGTCGCTGCTAATTTATCAGTTGGGATGGTTATAATTTATTGGCTTTGGGGCGCAGGGTGACGGTAATTCTGTATTTCTGACCCTGCGCCGTTTGTGACCTGGTGGCGGCTGCTGTGGTGAAAGTTTTGTGAGTGGATAAATGGCGCCATTGTGAATAAGAGACTGCAAAAACCATGCACCATTGACGTGAGAGGCTAACGGCGGCTAAAAAAAGGGCAGGGGTGGGGGACACAGGGGAGCAGCTCCCCCGAAGGATGGTCTCTCCTTTTTGGCCTAAATTCCAGCCCTAGAAGATGAGGGGCCGTCACTTGCAGACAGACAGTCTTATCTTCTTTCTATTATTAGTGCATGTTCCTTTAAGACTCCATGTTTTACCTCTGCTTTGGGTCCCTGCCTTTGCGTCCCCCAAATGCAGGATTTATCGCCCGCTCTGGATTCACCTTCCTTACAGTTGTACATTTTATCTTCTGAGATCATAAATCTGGTTAAATAAGAACTAAGGAACAAGTTTTCTGGATGCGCTGAGCATAAATCTGCTGGGAGCGGAGGGATCTGTGCGCAGAAATCCAATTTTTATCTAGTGGAACATCCCAAAAGTACGGCCGTTAATCAGAGAACAATCACCAGCTCCGTTCTCGTGTGAGCAAAGGGAAGCCAGATTTTTGAGTAACAAGAGGGGGTCGGGGAAGAGATCCATAAAGTCAGTTTGTAATCTTGGGGGGGCCCCCCCGGGGAGTTGCTTTTTGGGCGCCCCCCAGTGGAGTTGTTCTTGGGGCCCAAACCAGTAGAGTTAATTCTTGGGCCCCCGTGATCGTTTTGAGGCCCCCAGTGGGGTTGATTCTTGGGGCCCACCAGTGGAGTCGATTTTTTGGGGCCCCAGGGATTTTTTGATTCTTGGGGTTCCCCCAATGGAGTGATTCTTGGGGCCACCGTGGATTTGATTCTTGGGGCCCCCAGTGGAGTTGATTTTTGGGGCCAACAGTGGAGTTGATTTTGGGGCCACCAGGGGAGCTGATTTTGGACCCACCAGTGGAGCTGTTTTTTTGGGGCCACCGGGAGTTGATTTTGGGGCCACCAGTGGGTTGTTTTTGGGGGCCAAAGTGGAGTTGATTTTTGGGGGCCCACCAGGGGAGTTGATTCTTGGGGCCCCCCAGGGAGTGCCCTTGGGGCCCCCGTGGGTTGATTTTGGGGCCCCCAGTGGAGTTGATTTTTGGGGCCCCACCAGTGGAGTTTTTTTTAATTTTCCTTTTCACCAGGGGAGCTGATTCTTGGTGTCCACCCTACAGCTACTGCACATCACCCTTGCACTCTGCCATCATATTTTGAACCCTGATGTTCTATAATTTCACTGCACACGTTCCTATTAAAGGGCAGATATCCGCAAACAATCACAGCGATCTCCGCGCCTCGCGTCACTCACACAATTGTCTCCAGCGAGTTACTAACACAGTAATTGGCACAGATCTTTCCACAGGTGGGTGCCTTCACTCCATCGCCCCGGCGCGCTGGTTTGGGTTTGTTCTACCATAATTACTGGAAAGGCCGAGACATAAAAGGATGGGAAATTGCCTCATGGTTTCTAAAAAAAAAATACAAAAAAAACACTTTTTTTTGTTGACTTCAAATCTCAGAATCTTGTTTCATCTCATGAATATTAAAGAAAGAAACATGAAAAGAAATTATTTTTGCCCCCAAAACTTGTGGCTGCAAAGGGAAAAAATCCGAGGAAGGATGGAAGAGCATTGGGGAATTCTGTTCAAATTCAAAGTCTTGTTCGCCAAATGCAATTGTAGCAAACCCTCAGTTCTGCAAAGGTTCAGCATTTGTTTGGGGAGAGTAAAGCAGCGGTGAGGTGCGGATCTGTAGAAAGATGTCGATGTGTGGTCAGTTGTAGCTCAGTGGTAAAGAGTTTAGTTGTAGTTAGGAGAATATCGCAGCACGGAGCATAGGTGTAGTAAAGAATATAGATGTAGCAACGTGTATAACAGCAGTATGGAGTATAAATGTACAAAGGAATATAGTTGCAGTAAGGGGTATAGTGAAGTAAAGGAGATAGTGTAATAATATAGTCTTTATGGTTTATAGTTTGTAAGGGTATATTTTAAGAAGGTGTAGATCATCAGTTAGGAGTATAGCTGTAATAGAATAGTTGTAGCAAGAAATAGTTCTGCAATAAAATGTATAGCTTTAGTAAGCAGTATTTTTGCGAAATGGAGTTAGTTGGTAAGGGTACATCAGCAGAAAAGTTTTTTGGGGGGTTTTTCAGGGAAATGCTTTATTTTAAGGGAAAATTTAGATGTAGTAGGGTTTAGAATGTAAGAGTATATTAGCAGTAAGGAGTATACATGGAGTACAGCTGTAGTAAAGAGTATAGCTGAAGTAAAAGGTATATTAGCAGTAAGGAGTATAGCTGTGGAAAGGAATATAGTTATAGTAAGTAGTAAATTAAAGTAGGGGTATAACTGGAGAATTTAGCCTTAAAATTAGCTCAAATTGTAGTATAGTTACAGTAAAAGTATAGCCGTACAAAGGGTATAGCTGTATTTTAATTTTTAATTATTTTCTGTAGTAAAAGTTGTATGCTGAAATAAGGGGGAAAGAGCAGTTTGGAGATAGCTGTACTAAGCATTATAGTTGTAGTAAGCTGTACTGTCACCCCCAAATGTTCAACCTGTTGAGAACAAAACAAAATCTTCCAAAATCTTTAAACTTTTTGTTTTTTGTTTTTTTCCCCCCACTTTTTTCGGCCTCAGCTACAGCAAGTGATGTCTTAATAGTTGGACCGAAATCTCCTGAGTTTGATGTGGACCCTCTTGCCCCAACACTTGGCCGCCATTTTTGGAGGTGGGGTCTAATTTGTGTGCAATCGGTTGTATTCCAGTCCCCGACTGCAGCTATGAGGGATTTCCTTGCACCTCGTACACCCCAGGGCAACATTTTTGGGGACTTTGGTGCTCTTTACCGGTAAATGACGCCATTGTTGCCGATGCAAAAAATTTCAATGAACCTTGTCCAGCGTTGGATGTTTTTAGCATCATTTTAATTTTTTTTATTGACCAAATATTTTTTATGTATATTGTTGACTTTTTTTGTACTATAAGTCTCCCGTGCAGCTTAGGCCTTTCAGAAATAACAGATCTGATTGTATAAGGGCATTACATTCACTCCCACAGACACACGTAGCAGAGCCGAGTTTGCCATTTCACATGACTGACAATATTAAATATCAAAATATTGTAAAATATGGTCCGTTCTGTGTTCGGTAGTGTAAAAAGAGACAATGACAAACTCAGCTCCGCTATGTCCTTCAGTTTTCCAATGGCATCAACTGTGGAAGACTCAGTGGGCCTTATTTATTAAAACTGTCCTTGTTGCCCAAAGCATCCAATCAGACCCAAATAGGAAACCAATCAGAGCCCATGGGACCAATCAGGTAAATCAGAAGTCTAGCAACCATCAGAGAAAATAAACCCAGAGTCATGGAACCATCAGAGCCCATAGCAACATACGAGCTTATAGCAAACCAGAGCCCATAGCCCCCAATAAGGCCTTTACCCACAATCAGAGCTAGCCCAAATCAGGCCAAAACAATCAATCAGAGCCATAGCACCAATCAGAGAAGCCCCATAGCCAGGACAATCAGAGCTCATAGGAAAATCAGGCCATGGGAACCAATTAGAGCCATAAAACCCAAATCAAGACTCATTGGAACCAACAGAGCAATAGCAACCAACAAAAACTCAGGCAACTCAGAGCCATAGACAACAAAGCAATAAAGAGCTCTAGGACCAATCAGGCCCATAGCTACCAATCAGAGCCCATAGCCACCAATCAGACCCATGGGTATAAAGGGATTTAAAAACAAAATTCAAGTAGGGAAAAACTCAGAGCCCTAGGTTAAAAGGGCCCAATAAGTTAACAATCAGATCATCAATCCGATATAGCAACCAATCAGACCATAGCAACAATCAGATTTTCAAAGCGAAGAACAATCAGAGCCCATAGCAACAATCAGCCCCCATACCCAACCATAAAGCCATAGCCCCAATCAAGCAAGCTAATAAGCAACCAATCATAGCAACAATCAGAGCTCAAAACAACAATCAGAGTCATAGCAACAATCAGAGTCATAGCAATCAGAGTCATACAACCAAATCAGAGCTCATGGAACCCAAATTTCAGAGCCCATAGCAAAACACAATCAAGAGCCCATAGAAACCAATCAGAGCCATAGCCCCCAATCAGAGCCATCCCCAAATCAGAGCCATGCAACCAATTAGAGAAGCCCATAGCAAACCAACAGAGCTCATAGCAACCCAAAAGAGCCCATAGCCACCAATCAGAGCCATAGCCACCATAGGCCCAAGCACCAATCAGAGCTCAAAGCGACCAATCAGAGTTTTAGGAAACAATCAAAAGCCCATAGCGACAATCAGAGCTCAAAGCAATCAATCAGGGGTCTACAAATAGCAAGCCAATCAGAGCTATAGGAACCAATCAGCCCCCATAGCAAACCAATCAGAGCCATAACAAAACAAGAATCAGAGCTATTGAAAACAATCAAAACCCATAGAAACCCAAAAGGGCCAAAAAATGGCCATAGCAACCAAGGGGGCCTTAGCAACCAATCAGAGCTCATAGAACCAATCAGAGCCATACCCACCATAGAGCCCATAAAAAACAAATCAGATCCACATAGGAAAAGGGGTATTTTAAAAAACCCAAAAAATTTTTTAAAAAGTTGGAACAATCAGAGCCTAAACAAAAGAATTTTTACAATAAAGATCCCATAGCAAACCAATCAGATCCAAAGCACCCAATCAGACTCAAAGGAACCAATCAGAGCCATACCCACCAATCAGACCCCATGGGACACAATCAGAGCATAGCAACCCAAATCAAAAGCTAATAGAACCAACAGAGCTCATAGTAACCAATGAAAGTAATAGCAACCAATCAGAGCTCATATCGACCAGAGCCCATATCAACCAATCAGATCCCATAGCAACCAATCAGAGCTCATAGCGACCAATCAGAGCTCATAGCAACCAATCAGAACCCATATCAACCAATCAGAGCCCATAGCAACCAATCATAACTCATATTAACCAATCAGAGCTCATAGCGACCAATCTAGGTCACAACTATTTTTTAATTTTTTTAATTTGTTTTTTTTTCCTTCTCACCTTCAAAGACCCATATTTTTTTTTATTGGTCTACATAGCCATTTTTTTTTGGCACCATTGACCGTCTCTTTAATAAACCTCCAAAAAACTCTATGTCGGGTGGAATGTGAAAAAAAGTAACTGTACTATTTTTGTGGATTTTCGGTTTTATGGAGCTCACTGTTTAGTACCCATCATGCACTTGCAGTATTCTGCTTGCAGAGTTTGCTTTATTTCTCTTCTTTGTTGGTGTTCGCCATTCGAGATGAATATGTTATCGATTAGGCGATATCGTTTAGGTGTAACTTATTTTTCCTTTTTTTTTTATTTGTAAAATGGCAAAAAGGGGGGGGCGGTGTAGCAAACTACTGATATTTTTAGAACATTTTTTAAAACCTTTTATTCTTATTTGGTTTATGTTAACATTTAGCCTCTGATGGATTTGAAAGATCACTTTTCCGGTATATGGCTGCGCTGATTTACTGCGGTTTATAGGGGATTTCATTATTATTTTCCAAATTGCAACAATTTATGAAATAGTAAATACATTGTAGCCTTATGTGCAGAGAGGAACCAGAGAGAGACTTTGTTTTTGGTAAATAGAATAAGTTTATTAATACAAATTTAATTATTAAATCCAAAAGAGGAACATTATGGACTAAAGAGGGGAAAAGGGGGATTTGGGTCAAAAACAGGGACTGTCCCTCCAAAACAGGGATGCTTGGGAGATTTGTGGCTGCGTCGAGCTCTGATTGGTTGCTATGGGTCACAGAGACGGTCTTACTATTAGACAGTTTTGATGAATGGGGGGGAGGGGCGAGTTGCTATATCAGTGATCTGATCTCCTAATTCCCTCACTCATATGGTGCAATGGATGGATCCACTAATTCTTCATTTTAACACCCCCTCCCTCCACCGCCACCTCGTGCTATATGAAATAAGAACGCATTGTGCTCTGCGCGCGCCGCTTCATCCTTTGTCTCTATAATAAATACATTATTTTTTTCCCCTTGGTCTTAGATTTTCAGATTTTATCTTCTCCGGTGATGACTCTATTTACGGAGGTGATCAGGGGCTACAGCGCTCACTAGGGATAATTTTGAGGCTTTTACGCTCCGGTAATTGCGGTGACGTCGCCCCCTAGCTTCACGGAGGCGTCATGACATCACTAATTCTTGCATCATACAGACAATTCCCAGTGATCTTCACTTCTGTCAGACTTTGGAGAAATCGATTGTTTCAGAATGTAGCCAGAGATTTGTTACAATAATAACAAAGTCAATGGAAAATAATAATCATTTCTGAGAGTCTGGAGAAAGAATTTGTTACAATTGACGGAAGCATTTAAGTCTAGGGCGGGAACACCCTTTTAATTTGTGCCAAGTTTTTGGAAAATTTAAGCATATCTGACGGGCAGTGCGACTACAACTTTGTAAAGCCAGAATACTGGGGTAAATCACTTCATACATTTCCCCCTCCATTGTTTTTTTTTAGCAGATTTTGCCCATAATAGTGACTTCATTGTGGCAAAAAACTGGTGTGAGCGGCTCCTCAAAACTAGTGCACAAATGATAGTAAACCAGCCCCAATGTTGTAAACTCCTTTTTACAATTAGACTAAGCTATAAAAATGGAGTATTTGGATAATTATCGCTTCTGATGAGAATTTAATGATAAAAAAACGGGTTAAATGGATGTTTGATAACTGGGAGCAGGAGATAAAATTGGAAATTCCTGCCAATGTACAGAGGATCCTGATATTTCTGCCTCTACATCAGGAGAAATCAATTGTGCAGGAAATAGTAATAGAATTGAAAGGTAGAATGATCACCTCTGGATCAAGGATCTCAGAACAGGTGGCACAAAGTCACAAAAGTTTCCAGAAGAAGGAATTTGAACATACAAAATTGTACGGCCTTTACGTGCTGCAGCCTGATTCTGAGACGCGTCCAGTACAGATTCTAGAAGCAAGTGACAAAATCGATTCTCAACGTTCAACAAAACCTTTATGGAAAAATCCATTGTGCTAGAGATGGGAAGGAATCTGTTACAGTAAAAAAAACTGGATTGTGAAGTATTATTGCCTCTGGAAAGCTAAATAATCTCCTGGTGAGAACTCAGCACCGGGCGTTAATATGAGGCTAAGGGGAAGTCAAATCACCTGCAATCCTATTTGAAGCTACTAGACAGAATATTAAATGGAACCTGTCACATAGATTATGCCCCCCTGGCTGAGGACAGCACAAGCTAGTGTCAGACCTGCTGTTCCCAGCGCTGTGTCCCTTATTCTGTAAGATGCTGCAGTTTTAGAGCATTTACCTCAAATCTTATTCATGAGCAGGTGTTAGCCCCCCCCACAAAAGGATAGCCCGCCCAAATGAGTTATTTCACATGTTTCTACCTATTCAAAGTAATAGGTTTGTCAGTTGAGGTGGGGGGGGGCTAGCCTCAGGTGGGTGGGGTTTGAAAAAAAGCTGACTCTTTGAATGACTCTTCTAGCTGAAAACTGCAGGTTTGAGCATTAAATACACGAAAACTCCCGCATCTTACAGAATAAGGGACACAGCGCTGGAAACAGCAGGTCTGACACTGGCTTGTGCTGCCCTCATCCAGGGGGGCAAAAACTATGTGACAGGTTCCCATTAAGCGAGATACATTTTCAGCTTTGTCATTGAAGCTTAAAAAAAAATGTGACAGTGAGAACCCAGATTTCCTAAATGCATTCCTGATGAAGACAGAAGCTGAGACAGAACTGTACAGGCTTTACCTGCTGCACACTGACTCTGAGCTGCAATCCCTATAAACCTCAAGGCGAGAACCCACATGGAAATAGACAGAATCTCCACAACAGAAGCTGGAGTTTGGAGTCAATTTTATAAAAAACATTTAACAGAAAAACACCTTTTGTGCTTATGCTGTATTCCTGCTGAGAACAGAGCAGAGACTTGTAACAGTGGAAATTCCCAGCCTGCATACAGAAATTCAAACATGGTGGACATTGCATGAGGTCGTTCAACTATCCCCATGCGGATTTGGTGACTGCGGGATCCTCCAGATCGAATGGGTGCAATAGTCATGCTACTACGTCTTTAATCAAGATACAGTCCATATTGCACTTCAGGATAAACCCTGGACCGGACCGGACCAGCACAACAGCTTCCTTGACCTCTTTGTTACCTCCTGCCCTCGAGAAGGATTTAGCTGAGGCATTGAATTTCAAGACAAGGCACACATCTCCCAGATAAGGCCTACAGGTGACCTCAGACAGTGGTCACTCTCATGACAAACTCTCTGTTAGTACTAGTTTGGCTCCTCTGTTCGTGTGGTCGGAGATGGCTGAGGATGTGAAACAAAGTGTAAGCACAGTGATGGTCAGACATGGTACCGCCATGTCCACCACTGTCCCCAGGGGTAGAACTGCTTGCTGTGCCAGCAGTGGTGGAGTTATTAGTCTGAGCTGAAGTTCGTTGGTTTGTACGTTGGCTAGTTCCTAATTTCTGATCCTCCAAATCTTTCGACTTGTCATAGTTGAGAACTTTCCATTGTTGGTTCACTGCTTGCCAACGCTTAAATATCCGATAAACCGAAGGTCCCTCATGGATAATCAGCCCTGGAAAGAATCAGAAATATTGCCATAAATAGCTGGACACAAATGTAAGATGCATTTATAATACTGACTCATGTACAATAATATAACTACTATAATACTGCCCTATATGTACAAAAATCTAACTACTATAATACTGCTCCTATGTACAAGAATATAACTACTATCATACTGCCCCATATGTACAAGAATATAACCACTATAATACTGCCCCCTATGTAAAGAAAATAATCTGCTATAATACTACTCCATGTACAAGAATATAACTACTTTAATACTGCCCCTATGTACAAAAATGTAACTAAATAATATGGGTCCCATTGTACAAGGAAAATAACTTACTATAATACTGCCCTCTATGTGCAAGACTATAACTACTATAATACTGCCCTCTATGCACAAGAATATAACTACTATAATACTGCCCCCTATGTACAAGATATAAAACTATAATACTGCCTCCTATGTACAGGAAATAAAAAACTACTATAATACTGCCCCTATTTTACAAGAATATAATACTATAAATACTGTCCTATGTACAAGAATATAACTACTATAATACTGCTCCCATGTACAAGATTATAATAAGTTAATTTTAGATTTTGTTGTTAATTGAGCTCTATTGATTTTAGCAGCCATATAGTGCACACGCCCTTCTGTACTTTGCACATATGCAATATTACCGTCCCTGGGAAAGGATTTATAAATATAAATATTTAATAAACCACATTATTTCTCATCTATAAATAATGAAACTAAAGCTGAACATATGACAGACTCCAATGTGTTGATTTAGCCATCAGAACTATAACCCTCATCCTCCGTCCTCAGCTGTGGTTCAGGCCCAGTTCTCGCCACATGCTCCTGGGCAGGATGGAGTCACACCCCACAGTGCAGGCATGGAGAGGCGTCTGGAGAGAAATGAGCCGTGTCTTGCTTTTTTCTTCTCCTTTTCAGTACTTAAAATTAGGTATTGATTTTCTATGTGGAGAAGAGGAAGTCGCGGAATGAGCAATGGACGGAGAAATCCGCTGCACGTCGCCGTCAGGAGCAGGAGCCGGGTACAATATCCTCAACGTACAATGTAAGTCACCACCAATAATCGGGAGAACTAGAGACGGATGGAAAATTTATATACTTTGTTGGATCACTGATAGAATCGGAGGAATCTCCTCATTACCAGTAAACTAGGGGAACAGATCTATCCATCTATCTATCTCATATCTATCTATCTATCTATCTATCTCTCTCTCTCATATCTATCTATCTCATATCTATCTATTATCTTTATATCCCAAACTATCTTTATAATCTATCTATCTATCTCATAAATTATCTAACTATTTTAATCTATCTTATCTATCTCATATCTATCTATCTATCTATATCTATCTTCCTCATTTTCTATCCATATCTATCTATTATCTATCTCATATTATTATCCTAATCTTTATCTTATTTTATCTATCTATCTAAACTATTTTCTTCTCATATCTATCTATCTAAACTATCCCATAATCTATCTATTTCTATCTATCTATCTATTCCTTCTCAATCCCATCTTTTCTATCTCATATCTATCTATCTCAAGTCTATCTATCTCATATCTATCTTCCCATATCTATCCCCTATTATCTATCTTATCTAATCTCATATCTATTATTATCTATCTATCTTTAAAATCTATCTATCTATCCCATATCTATTTTATCTATCTTTTCTTTATCTATCTATCTATCTAATTTTAATTTTTCCTATATCTATCTATTTTATCTTTTTCCCTATCTATCTATTCATTTTATCTATCTTTTCTATCTATTATATTATCCCCCTAATCTATCTATCTTTTCTCCATATCTATCTAATCTAATCATCTATCTCTTTTTTTCTACCTCATATCTTTCTGTTTCTATCCTATCTATCTATCTTTCTATCATCTTCCCCATTCTATCTTTTCTATCTATCCATATTACCTCATATCCAACTATCTAACTATATCTATCTATCCTTTTTTTAATCTATCTCATATCTATCTATCCCATATCTATCTATCTATCTCTCTATCATTACAAACAAAGGTGTAAGTCCAGATTTATAGGTATACTTTTGACCCACCAAAGTCAAAACCTCTTTTCTCATCCTGACCCCTCTCCAAAAACATAATATAAATACAGAAGATACATAGAGAGTTTATAGTCAAAAAAAGTCCAAAATCTTTATTAATGATAAAAACAGACACATATAGACTATAAGTGTATATAGACAAACCCTAACAAACTGCAAGCATACAAAATTCCCAAAATGTGCGTAGGGTTAAAGTATCGTCAGATCTTATTGTTGTACGGATCCCCACAAAGATCAAGAAATTTACACAATCAAAATGAATATGAAACATAAACAACACAAGTATGCATAACGTCCCAAAGATGAAATATAAATCAATATTAGTATAAATACAAAAAGTATAGATAGTAATCCAATGGAACAGACATAATGTCAAATAAGAGGGAATCCTACCAATGCACAAAGAAGGAATGAGCCCGCTGCCCCAAAGCGCGTTTCGTGTCCCTTGCTTCGCGTCCCTTGCTTCTTCTAGTCTATATGTGTCTGTTTTTATCATTAATAAAGATTTTGTACATTTTTTGACTATAAACCCTCTATGTATCTTTTGTATTTATACTATCTCTCTATCATGTACATTCCCTCGGCTGTCTGTATATTTATATTTATATATATATATATATATATATATATATATATATATAATATATATATATATATATAATATATATATATATATATATACTGTATGACTCTACGTTCTGACCTCTTACAGTTGTTACAGTTCTGCTTGGAGTGAACTGTAGCTGGATAAGGAAACATTTCCCCGCATTGTTCCTGTCGACACTGTAGGGTGACCCCTGTGGCCCCCTGTGTCACCAACACTATTTGCACTGAGGGGGTTCAGGGCCATCTGGGGAGGCACCAGCTACAAGTCAGAAGCTCGGAGCCTCTGCTGATGGCAAAGATGACTGTGAGTGACAGATGTGAGCAGGACAAGTGATGCAGGTGAGGACGATAACCGCAAGTGAAGGAATCAGGTCAGCATCTCCCTGCTGTGCGGCCCAAGCATTGATGCATGCATCAGCCCCTCAGGAGCTTGCACTCTACAGACCGAGCATCACTGCTGTACACAACCGCCCTCCATGGATCAGGCTACAGTGGTGTCATGTCAATCAGGGGCCCCGGTACATGAGTTATACCCTCCACATAATCACTACACATCCACTCATGACAACTCCAACTCCCATAATGCAGTTTTCTGGGCATGCTGGGAGTTGTAGTTTTGCAGCAGCTGGAGTGCAACTGGTTAAACCACTGATATATTCAGCAAACCTACAAGACCCTCCCTCTTTGGGAGGCCACACCCTCTTATTTGGCCCCTCCCCTCAGATTGCAGCAGATTTCTGATAATTGTATCTCACTAGAGGTTCATTTTCTTGCAGTTTGCAATAAAAATGTCCACACTGTAATGGAAATCAGCTCTCTATTACCGCTGATCTTGAGTTCATACATAGCAGTGCATGTAAAAAGCAGAGCTGCGGTGTAAAGCAAGGTGGAGAACCGCAGAAGACTGAGCTTCAGATTAGACAGGAGGCAGATTTCCAATGACCTCAGACCCCAACAAACAATGTAGAGAAGCTGGAGTCTCTGGTCAGGCTATGGAGGGAATTGTTGTCTGTCCTGATGCATGATGGGACAATTTACTATGAAGAATTTATTGTTGTGCATTTTATGAGTTACATTATAATTCAGGATTAGCTACTGCACCAATAATACTAATGGTGTCACAGTCAAAATGAGGCTTTATCAGGTCCCGGAGATGGAGAAAAGGATGGAAGCTGGAGAATAAGGCATCAAGATCGAGCCAACATTGTACATAAAACCGGAGCAGCGGGAAATGGAGAGCGTCATCTGCCCATACAATACAGAATGTGATGGCACCAGCTTGTGGTGTGTATAGACCCTTTAAGAAATTAGCCTGTCCCTAACTCCAGACTTTCCTCACCTCTTCCAGTAAAACATGTGGAATGTAAGGTCTGTGTATCCAGGATGTTGCTGCCATCTCAAGCTCTAATTGCTGGTATCATTTCTACTTTTACAGTAAATGAGAGATCTCTTCTTTGGGCTGACAGACACTGATGCCGAGGAATGTGGTGATCCTCCTTCCATACCCACAGTGTCAGGGGGGATGTTGTTCTCATCTCACCTTTTCACTGTACACCAAATGAACAGCATGGTGTGCTACACATCTGCCCTACCCCTAGATGCATTAAAGGATCGCTTTTCTTTTTCTTTCAGACTGTCTTTTTCTGCTGAGAAATGTGTGATCCTGTCCTCTTACATAGTCTGTTGTTCTCTTCTCTCTCTGTACACTGATACACAGCCTGTGTGCTTCACCCTCCCTCCTTTAGTGCATTAGATATATCTTCTTCCCTGTGTTGACAGACACTGATGATGAGGAATGTGTGATCCTTTTCCCTCTGCATAATCTGCTGTTCTCTCCTTTTTCTGTACAGTACACAGATAAAAAGCCTGTGTGATTCACTCCTCCTCCCTCAGTGCATTAGAGATCTCCTCTTCCTTATGTTCCCAGACACTGCTGATGAGGAATGTGTAATCCCTTTCCCCCTGCAGAGTCTGTTCTTCTCTCCTTGTTCAGTACACAGAAAAACAGCCTGTGTGATTCACTCTGCCTCCACCACTGTTCTGTGTGCTTTCCTTGCTCTCTATAAAGCCTGTTTGATTCACTCTGCCTCCCCCAGTAGACTGATTCACTCCTCCTTCCTCAGTGCATTAGAGATCTCCTCTTCCTTGTGCTCACAGACACTGCTGCTGAGAAATTTGTAATCCCTTTCCCCTGCAGAGTCTGTTCTTCTCTCCTTTTTCAGTACACAGATACACAGCCTGTGTGATTCACTTTGCCTCCCCCAGTAGACTGTTGTGCTTTCCTTGCACTCTTCAACGCCTGATCAGGCCCACTGCAGCCCCTACCTGCTTTGCTCAGTGGGGGTCATAAATAATTTTAGGGGGGGGGGCAGCATGGGTCAATTAATTTCAGTAAGTGTGATATGGTGAAAGACTGGAGCTGGTATCGTGTGGGGCTCCGAAGCTTTAGTTTTGTGGTGCCTTGATTTTCCTGATGACAGTCCTGTGTGTGAGCTGCCCTCCCTGGATGCTCTCCTCCTCTCTTCAGGAAAACTTAAATCATTCTAAACTACAAGCAGCTACCACTTGAGATGTGAATTAGAACTATGATGACAGGATGATATTTTGCACAGTTTACCAGTCCGAAGATGCAGCATTGAGCTCAGCAGTCAGTGCATAGTAAAGAACTGGGATTGTGGACACTTATGTTTCCATTATGTACTGTATAATCTGGGGCTGCAGGTAATGGGGCAGGGGAGATGCAATGATGAGCGCAGCAGTCAGTGCACAGCGAGGCACAGACATTGCAGACACTTCTCCCATCATCTATAATCTAGGGCTGCAGGGTAAATGCAATCGTGAGCTCAGCAATCAGTGCACAGCGAGGCTCAGGGATTGTAGATACTTCTCCTTCAATCTTCTATAATCTGGGACTGAAGGATACAGAGAAGGGGAGGTGCAAACATAAGCTCAGCAGTCAGTGCACAGCGAGGCTCAGACATTGTGGACACTTCTTCTATTATCTATGATCGGGGGCTGCAGGTTGTGGGGCAGGGGTGATGCAGATATGAGCTCAGCAGTCAGTGCACAGCGAGGCTCAGACAGTGTGGACCCTTCTCCTTCCATCATGTATAATCTGGGGCTGTAGCTTATGGGGAAGGGGTGATGCAGATATGAGCTCAGCAGTCAATGCACAGCGAGGTACCCATGACAGGTGATGGACCCTTCTCCTTATTCCTATCCTCCTATGATCGGGCAGAAGGTTTGGGGCAGGGGAGATGCAATCAGGAGCTCAGCAGTCAGTGCACAGCGAGGTTCAGACATCAGATTGTACCCTAATAGCTACTGTCCCCGTCCTGATCACAAGAGTGCAGCGCCCGCCCAGCCAGCATGGCGGCCATGCTTGTCACCTGCTGTTCCATACCTGTGTATGCAGCATTACTGAATTACCAGGAAAATATTGAAATATAATTAAGCTTAGATTGAATCCTAATCGCGGCTCCCACTAACGAGCAGCCATGATTGTGCACATGAAGCGCCCTGCGGTCAGTCACATCGGACCTCGTGCCGCTGGGAAACCTGATAATTAAATTCATTCATTTTCGTGACTGCTGCGCGGAATTTGCCTTTTCAGACAACAATTACAGGGATTTAATACATAAAGCAACGTTTTCCAACAAATCATAGCTGCACTGAGCCGGAATATACTTCAGTGACCTTCAGAGCTGGATTCACAATTCTGTTGTCTCATGCACATAATGGGCGACATGTATGATCGCGCCTTCTTCGCCTGTATTTTATTGTGCGTATACTGCGCCTTCTCAGCCCGAATCCCCTGTCGACGCAGGATTCAGTGATAGGCGCATGATCGCCACTTTCGTCAGCTGCGCACGCAGCATGAAGGGGCGGGCGTGGGGCGTGGTTTGGCGCGCAGGTAGCGTTCCGGGACGGACGCGGCGTATACTCCGAGGCATGTACCGATTGGAGAGTCGGCAAAGTGCGGCGCAGTGCAAGCTCTCCGCACCCCGGCAGCTCCGACCAGGCCGAACTGTGTTTTTTTTGTCTAAATGCTCCTGCCGAGCAAGTGAAGCAGGATCAGAACATGCGAGGAAGAGGCAACGAAGATCGCGACAGAAAGGTCTCGCGCTCCGCTCCGTGCAGCAGGATTGTGATTCCCCGAAAAAAAAAAACGCCTTTATAAAGGCAGAAAACAGTGTCGAAAAGAGCTGAACGTATAAAATAAACATAATAAAAAAAAAAATCACTTTCCTAAACTCTTGACCGGCGCAATATCAAGAATTATGGATATTGTAAATTGCGGCGGGAAATACAGTTAATTCAAATTCTGCCACCTATTCTCACATTGTCAGAGCCATAAAACGGCCACTCAGAATAGACGACAGTGAAAACGCATTAAAACCTAGGGAAGGATGACCAATCAGAATCAAAGGCGACAGTCTCAAAATACAGTACAAATGCTTGAACAAGAGGTGATTGGCTGAGCTACCGGGACTTGCTAGCTATCCAATCAGAATAGGAGCGACAGAGACCCATTAAAACCTAGTGGATAACTAATTGTGTCATTCAGAATGAGGAGCGACAAAAACGCCATTCAGTCTATGGAAAGTTTAGAAAGACCATCAGATCCACGGCAGTGATAATTCAAAATACAGTAAGAAGACAGAAATAGCTGATTGCTTAGCTAGCGATGCTTGGGAATATCCCAGCCAATCAGAGCGCGATCTACATTCTCCCTTATAGTCTAAGAGAGATGGCGCGTGAAATCTCCTCGGCAACTCATCGCCCGTTGCGGCAAGAATTATTATAAAAAAAATTATTTTATTAAATGTAAAACATTATCAGATAAAGTGCCGAACCCATCTTTAACAAATAAAGCAGTTTGAAACCCAACAACGCGTTTATCACCGGAGTCCGCGCTACATAGGGAATTGCAATAGAGAGAATCCCGCCGGGAAAATACCAGTAATTCAAATTGTTTTAGCTATTCTCATTGGTCTGCATAAACCAGCCAATCAGAGATAGGAAGCGACAATGTCCCCATTCTAACTAAGGAGGTAAATTGACCAATCGAAAGGAGCGACAAATGTCCCATTATAACCGTAGGATAAAAATTGACCAATCATATCAAGGCGGGACATGTTCAAAATACAGTAAAAATCTCATAAACGCAAGCTGATTGGTTGAAGAGCGGGGCTCTTCCAGCTTAGCCAATCAGAGCGCGAGCTTACATTCTCATAGAGTTCTATGGGGAAAAGAAATATTGAGCCGCTATCTGTGATTGGCTAAGTTAAAAAGGCGCGATATTTGGGCCAATGGAGAGCGCGCGCACCTCCTATCGGGTTTCTAATGCAATCTGAAATAAAACTGACATGGCCCGAAATCAAATTATACAGCCTACAGAAGTGGTCCCGAAGTGTGATAAAATAAAAAAAAAAAAAAAAACCCCGAAATAATAATTGGGGTAACGAAAAAAAATATAAATCAATAAAATCATGTTGTATATCTTTATTTTCGTTGCACCCATACTATTGATCCTTGGCTAACGAAAATAAAGAAATAAACATGATTCTGATTGGTCTAAACTTCTCCATAGGAAAAGTCGAAACAAATAGCTCACCGATAGCGAGATAAAGCCAATTTTGGGGGGGCGATGTGGCGGCCGTACCAGATGTGTCAGATTTTTTCAATAACAATTCATTATGCATAAATTTATGTTTTCATCAATCATCTTTCTTCTGTTGATTTTTTTGATTAACACTTCTCTGTTGTAACAACCCTCTGTCTCTATAACATCCTTAGAAAGGCTTTCCTGCAGGGACACTATTTTGCACGCTCATTCCGTGCCAGCTAAGCATACCATCAAAAATAATCCTGTTGGTGAAATGCTGCGATTCCAGACGCAATTGCTCGGATACTGCAGGATTTCCTTAAGGAAAGTGAAAAAAATGAGGAGACACTAGATTATAGACAGTATCCAAATTGAGCCGTCAACGTGCAAAAAATAGCTTTGCAAAGGACACGAGATAGTCCTATTAGTAAGACGCTCCATCGTGCTTCAGAATTTGCCATAAGTCACCATAGTTTTTTTTCCACCACCGTAATACGGATGGAGTTTTCCCAGATATCTGCTATTCTTAAAAAATTTATGCCTTTGCTTACTTCGATTCCTCTCTTAAACAATTGTTTTTCTGGGGTTTTATTTATCCAAAAAGACCTCCCACTCTAAATCAACAATTTGTCACCTATGTCTGCTTCCAAAGTGTCTAAGGTTGGAACTACATGGAGTTGCGGTATGTAGGAATGTTATAAGTGTGGAAACGGTCCGTTGTATTTGTTGCGCATTCTGAGTCAGTGGTTCTTCCTTCACTTTCCAGACTAATAAAAACTATTTATTAAACATTACAAAACTGAAACCCATTTTAAGGGTTTTTGGGGTTACCCTTTGTTTCATTTTGGCAGTTTCCCATCCCATTTTCCTTTTGCTGGCCCCGCCGGGCAAACTGAAGGAGGCCAAAATTTATGGGAATCTTACCCAAATGCAAAGGGCCGCGTTTAGGGCAGGGGTTCCATCCGCCCGGTATTTCCCCAACCCCTGCATTTTCATCCATGGGGGAATACTAATCCCCCTTTGGGGCCCCAAAAGGGGTATTAAAAGGGGAAAAAGGGTATCAAAAGAGGGGGGGTGATGGGGTAAAAATTTTAGCCCTTTTTTAAAATGGGTGAATCCCTTTTTGGTTCTTTACTCTAAAAAACGAGATTTCCCAAATCGGGTTTTTTAAACAGCAGCAGGATTTAATCTTTTTTTATTAATATTTTTGAAATATGTGTATTTTTTTTTAGTTTTCCCCTGCGGGCTTTTTTTTTCTCCTTCTTTGTATGTGCAGGGTTTTTTCCTGTTATTGGGGTTTTTCCCACGCCCATTGATCGAAACCACCTTTTAAATTTAAACAAAATGTAAATCAATAAAATGAGGTGTTTTTTGTTTTTTTTACCATGTTTACGATAAGGGGCCAAAACCCAAAAAGGCCTTTGAAACGCTTTGATTTTACCTGTTTTTCCTTTTTTTTTTATTTCCCCTCTAAATTAAATTGGGATTATATCGAAATTAAGCACAGCGGGGACATTTTTCCTTTGTAAACTTCTCCAAAGGCTAGAAGGGGCTTGTCGCTCCCTTTTTCTGTTTGGCCCGGAGCTACCAAGCCCCCGGGTAGTTTTAACCATCAGCTTTTTTTAGCTTTTTTTTACTGTTTTTAAAACTATCCCCCCGGGGATTCTGTTTGGTCAAAAATTTTTCCCCATAGGTTTTTTTGGTTCATTTTCGCTCCTTTTTTCTAAATTGGCCGGTTTTGTGCCAAATTTCAAAATAGGTTTTAAATTTAAAATTATTTTTTTTCCCCGCAATTTCCTATATCCAATTCTTGAATTAGGATTTTGGAAGTGATTTTGTTTTATGTATTTTTTATTTTTAGGTTTCAGCCTTTTTCCCGAGAATGTGAACGCCTTTTTAAAAAGGGGATTTTTTATTTACTCCGCACCGACATGTGGAATGTTTTTTCGCGTTCCGCCTGTCCGCATCGGGACGTTTTTTCGGGCAGTCCCGCACGGCGCCTAAGTCCCCCACTGCGCCCAGTCCCGCACTGTCCCCACACACCTGGCGGGCGAGGGAACTTTTCCCACATGTATGACCGCACTACCCCCGGCGGGAATCATAGGCGAGCGCCGCCCGCGCCTCATCCCGCACTGCGCCCCCACCCCCGGCGGGGCGGGCGGGGCTTTAATTGTATGTTTAAAGGGGCCCCGGCCCCCCCCCTAAATCAGGGGAGATTTCGCCGGGAAACTAGCGGAAAGGTGCGCCCCGACCCGGCGAGCTTCATACATGTCGCCCAATGTGTCTGCACTCTAAGAACAGTCCTATCACTCAGAAGGTTTATTCCGACTCAGTGAGCACCCACAGCGATCGGGTCACAGAAAGCCGGAGAAATTAGAAATACAGCTCTGGAAGTGACTAGAGTAAAAGGAGTGATGTAATCAAGCAAAGAGTCAGTGAAGCATTAACTATAGGATAAACTGAGGAAAAGGGAAAAAGCCCCCTTAGAGGGTTTCCCCCGAAAAAATCATTGCTCCCACGTGGTACATGACCCTCTATCTACTACTGCCTGCTGCATTATGGTGACTGCACAGGGGAATATGACGCAGCTCTGGGGGATAAAAACAGGATGTAATCGGTCAGTACAGGGTAATAATGTATGTACAGTGATCACCCAAAATAGTGATGCAGCTTGGGGGATAAAACAGGATGTAACTCAGGATCAGTAAGGGTAGTAATGTATGACAGTGACTGACCACGAATGGATTTCAGCTCTGGGGGTAAATCAGGATTAAATCGGATCAGTACAGGATAAGTAATTAGCAGTGACTCCCAGCAGAATAGTGAGTGCAGCTCTGGAGTATAATACAGGATGTAACTCGGATAGTACAGGATAATAAATGTAGTACAGTGACTGCCCCAGGTAGTGAGTGCAATCGGGAGGAAAATACGGGATGTAACTCAGGACTACGGATAAGTAATGTATGTACAGTGACTGCACCAGCAAATAGGAGTGCAGCTTGGAGTAAAATACAGGAGAAACTCAGGATCAGTACAGGAAAGTAATGTATGTCAGTGAATCCCCCAAAAAGAAAAGATGCAGTTTTGGAGGATAATACAGGATGTAATCAGGATCGTAAGGTTAAGTTTATGTAACAGGAGCACCAGCAAATAGTGGTGCCGCCCCCGAGATAAAACAGGATGTACCGGATCAGTACAGGAAAGTAATGATGTACAGTGACGGGCCCCCAAAATAGTGAGTGCAGCTCGGGGATAAAAACGGATGAAAACTAGGATCAGTACAGGATAAGTAATGTTTTTGGCATAGTGACTGACCGCAGAATAGTGATGAGCTTGGAGTATACTACAGGAGTAATCAGGATCAGTACAGGAAAGTAATGTAGTACACAGTGACTGCACCAGCAGAATAGTGGTGCGCTCGGGGAAAATCGGGTTGTAACTCAGGATCATTTCAGGATAAGAAATTATGTACAGTGACGATCAGCAAATAGTGAGTGCGCTCTGAGGAAAATTACGGGATGTAACCAGGATCAGTAAGGATAAGAATGTATGTACATGACGCACCAGCAAATAGTGAGCGCAGTCTGGAGCTAATACAGGATGTAACTCGGGGGATCAGTACGGAAAGGGAAATGTTGAAACGTGATTTCCCCACAGAATGTGAGTGCAGCTTGGCTTTTAATTCAGGATATATCTCAGGATCAGTATTTTAAAGCAGTTCTAGGTAGTCGGGGTCCTATTACAAATATCGGAAAATCCCCTTCATGTATAAGTAGTATGCAGTGAGCTCCCTCTGCTGGTGGCTGCAGGAGGAATGTTTTATGTAGTTTGTGTCTGCAGAGGATTTGGAGCTCTGTATCAGAATCATGAAGCGCCAGCCTCTGTATAGATGTATCCAGAAATAAATCTGTGCAGACAGCTGGAGCTTTTTAGGTTCTGAATATGAGTTTCCATGTTGCCAGGATGCGGCTTCCCGACAGTCACTCACATACACTCATCCAGCTGCACCTGGCTCCCTTCGCTATTGAGCTATCAACATCTGTCGCTCCGCCAGCTCGCGCCGCATGACTTGTGCCCGGCGCAGGACATGGCCGCCGAGCAGCTGGAGAATGAGCTTGAGCTTTGAAGTCCAGGCAGGAGGGGGGCTCCATTAGAAGACCTCTGTGACTGGTGTGTTGGTCGCTGGCATCCGGCCCTCGCTCTGTGCAGTAGAGCGGCTGGTCGGGAGCTGATCCTGCACGACGTCTTGGAGCGCGCCGGGCTGGTGTCTGCACGGAGTGCGCCTGCTCTGCATGTGAATGGCAGTGATTTGGGTACAAGAGAGTGAAGCGTGCAGATGTTTTGGACGGAGATGTGATGGCTTCACGGCTGGCAGGAGGCAAATGTAATTAGAGCAGAGGATGTGAAGATCATATCGTACCCGAAACCTCTACACTACACCCCGAGCAAGGGAAAGGACATGTATATACAGGCATTACATGCTATATATTGTAGAAGGGTCAGAGGGTCCGTCGTAGACGGGAGGTATTTATCACCAGGGTGGCTGGCCTCGGTGATATAAAAAACCCATTTAGTATGATGCCAGCAACAGTTATTGCTGCTGAGCAGTGTTTCTGTGTAGGTTCCGGGTCGGGTTTTTTATGGGCGGCCCAAGAGTCTGGTAGGTCCGGGTCGCTCCAATACTCCAGCCCAGGTCTTACCAGCCAGATAAAAGGCAGCTGGTGTAGGAGGTCAGGGGGTGTGCTTTTGGACCTGCAACCAGAAGCTGTGGACTGCTGAGCTGTGAGGCCGTGTAAACCTAAAGGTGTCTGTGGGTGAGCATAACCCATTGCCTTTTGGATACCTGAAGTAAGGACTTTATGCTATATGAATTTATGTTATGCTGAAGATAAACTGAATTTCTGTTTGATAACTGTGGACTGCACAATGAACATCGCTTTATTTGGACATTATTCCCTGTGCATGTGCTTGCCTTTTGAACTGACCCCTCACAATTGGTGTCTCGGATGCGGGCAACATCCCTGAAATAAGGAGTGCATGTCCTGGGTCAAGGCAGCAACAAGGTTAAAGAACCAGTCTGAGAGCATGGAGGAGCTAGTCAAGCACCTGGTCCAGGCCCAAGCACAGCAGCAGCAAGCTCACACAGAGACTGGGAGAGTGCAGCAAGAGACCAACAAGCTCCTTCTCCAACAAATGGCGGTGTTAACCACGTCGGTCAGAGCCAGAGAAGTGGAGGCCACCACAACGCCAGGAGAAATGTACGCGAGGCGTTACAAAAAATGACACCAGAGGACGACGTCGAGGCCTACCTGACAGTGTGCGAGAGGGTAGCTGACCGGGAAAAGTTACCTCCAGAGCAGTGGGCCGAGGTCCTAGCCCCTTACCTCACCGGCGAGCTGCAGAAGGCCTATTTTGATTTGACGCTGCAGAACGCCAAAGAATATGGGAAGCTCAAGGCGGAAATTCTGGCACGTCTGGGATTAACGCTGGCTGTCCAGGCGCATCGCTGGGGATACAGCAAGGACAAGCCAACAAGATCCCAGATGTTCGACCTGTTTTCATTTCGTCCAGAAGTGGCTTCAGCCAGAGACCTGCACTCCTGCCCAAAGGGGTTTGAGAGGGTCGTCATGGACGGGTTCGTACACTCGCTCTCCAGGGCCCTACATGCTGGGTGGCACAAGGGGATCCCCAGAGTGTGGACGCGCTCGTCGGGCTTGGCGAGCGTTATGTGGCCTTTAGAGACCTCCCTGAGTGAGTCGGGAGATCGAGGTCACAGTACGGGGTGCAGGGAGGGGTAGTGGACTGCCCCAAGAAGGGACCTAAGACCACTGTGGAGGCGCGTCCTCAAAGTCAGGATGGGGAAATGACCTTAGGTCAAGGGGTCTGGCCTGACTTCATCTGCGGGAGATGCCAGAACCCGTCACATAGCCGCCCAGTGCCCAGAGTCCACGGAGCCTATGGAGGGGGGCTATAGGCCGGCGCTGCTCGTGGTTTGCACACCCTGTCTGCAAGGCTATACCCAGCCAAGGGGAGGGCCCCAGGCGTGCCGTCTCCATTAATTGCACTTTTGTGACTGGACTCCTGAAATCAGGGAGTTTGGTGACCCTGCTGAGGGCCACACTCCCGTATGTACTGATCCCTGGGAAACGGTTGGGGGTGGTGTGTATCCATGGCGACACCAAGCATTACCCTGTGGCTCAAGTGGACATTGGAACCGGCTGGACTACCATATCACACCACGTCGGTGTTGTCACCAACTTGTTGCACCCTATTATTGTGGGTCGGGACTTTCCCTTATTCTGGGAAACCCTTTTTGGGGCCCAAATCAGAGCCGGCCTAACCATCCTCCAAAAAAGAGGCTACAAAGGGAATGTGGGGGCTGAAACCCCTGATAATTTCCCTATGTCCGTATTGGTGGGAGATCAGGAGGAGGAGGAGCCAACCCCTGAGACCCATGTACCCAACTTGGGGGTATCCAGGGAAAATTTTGGAACCGCCCAGCTCAGGGATCTAACTCTAAAAGGGGCATTAGAGAATGTCACTGTACTAGATGGTATTCCCCAAGAGCCAGGGGCAGACGAGCGGTACCCCCACTTCACAGTAAATAATACCTTATTATACCAGGTGACTAAAGTCAGGGATGAGGTCATAGAGCAACTCCTCGTACCGGGGCCCTACAGACACATGGTTCAAGACTGGTCCATTCCCCTGTGTTGGGGGGTCACCTTGGGCAGACAAAACCCAGGAACAGGTGTTACAAAGGTTCTACTGGGGCCCGGGGGGTTTCAAGGAAATAAAAGAGTTTTGCCCAGTCGTGTCCCATGTGCCAGGTAACATCCCCAGTGGCCACTTCCGTAGCCCCTTGGTGCCCTTACCAATTATAGAAGTCCCGTTTGAACGGTTGCAATGGATTTGTGGGACCTCTTGGTAAAGTCAGCTAGAGGGCACCAATATATTCTGGTGGTCATAGATTACGCAACTCGGTACCCAGAAGCTGGCCTCGGTGATATAAAAAAAACATTTAGTATGATGCCAGCAACAGTTATTGCTGCTGAGCAGTGTTTCTGTGTAGGTTCCGGGTCGGGTTTTTTATGGCGCGGCCCCAAAAGTCTGGGTGGGGGCGGTCGCTCCAATACTCCAGCCCAGGTCTTATCCCCCAGATAAAGGGAGCTGTGCAGGAAGTCAGGGGTGTGCTTTTGGACCTGGAACCAGAAGCTGTGGACTGCCGGGGCTGTGAGCCGGTAAAACCTAAAGGTGTCTGTGGGTGAGCATAACCCATTGCCTTTTGGATACCTGAAGTAAGGACTTTATGCTATATGAATTTATGTTATGCTGAAGATAAGCTGAATTTCTGTTTGATAACTGTGGACTGCACAATGAACTTCGCTTTATTTGGACATTATTCCCTGTGCATGTGCTTGCCTTTCCTTTTTAACTGCCCCCTCACGATTTTATATATATATATAGATATATATATATATATATATATATGAGAGTGAGAGCTGATATAGTTATACATCTCCTGGATATAGTGATATATCCCCCCAAAAAAAAGGTTAGTATCCAATGACTAAATTACCCGTCCTATCAAGGGACTGGGATTGCAATACACTGGACAGAGTGGATAATGAGCACTACACGTGGATGATGGCCACTGTGAAATGATGGTCTGATGGCTTTTTTTGGGATAAACAGCTTTAATTCTTGACAAAAGCCACGGATATATATGTTTTATATATGGTGTTTTTTTTCTCTTTTTTTGTATTGATAGGGCAAGTCATCAAGAGATGGGGTCGTCCCTTTTGGGACGGGTGCCCTGCCTAAGATAGGATCATAGGACAGGTTAGCACCGTGAATAGTCGCATGGTCACTTTTCTGAATATGTGAGAGACTGGAAGCGTGATTATATCTGTGGAACCGTAAGTCTTTAACCAATTTTTCTTGATGCGCATATTGGTGAAAATATATAAACCGAATTATTGGCATTGTGGTTTCTTGCCTCGTCTTTTTTGACCCCAGTCTGTATATATAGATGGGGTTGGTATTTGTTTATTGAAACCTAAATGGTTATGTGTGATTTTCTTTGGGTTAGTTTAATGTATATCAATAAAGGTTGAATCTTTTACTGGGAATTTAAATATTTTTCTGTGAGCAACTTTCTGAAATATTCCTGGCATTGTATCTCAAAGTACTTTGAGGTCAGAAATCAGCCCAGAACTACACGGGAGGACCTGGCCAATGACCTGAATAGAGCTGGGACCCCAATCTCACAGATTACCGTTAGTAACACACTGCGCCGTTGTGAATTAAAATCCTGCAGGGCACACAAGGTCCCCCTGCTCCCCCAGCACATGTCCAGGCCCGTTTGAAGTTCGCCAATGACCAATGGATGATCCAGAGGAGGCAGAAGGTCGTGTGGTCAGATGAGACCAAAATAGAACTTATTGCTATCAACTCCACTCACTGTGTTTGAAGGAAGAAAAAGGATGAGGACAACCCCAAGACACCGTGACAACCATGAAGCCTGGGGGGGGACATCAAACTTTGGGAGTGGTGCTTTTCTGCAGAGGGGACTGGACAACTGCACCGTATTGAAAGGAAGATGGATGGAGCCAGATATCACCAGATTTTGGCCAACAACCTCCTTCCCTCAGTAAGGCCATTGAAGATGGGTCGGGGCTGGGTCTTCCAGCAGGACAATGAACACACAGCCGGGGTAACTAAGGAGCAGCTCCGTAAGAAGCATTTCAAGGTTCTGGAGTGGCCGAGCCGGTCTCGAGACCTGGACCCAATGGAAAATCTCTGGAGGGAACAGAAACTCAATGTAGCCCAGCGACAGCTGAAAGATCTGGAGAAGACCTGTATGGAGGAGGAGGGGGCCAGAATCCCTGCTGCAGTGACTGCAAACTGGGGCAAGAACTCCAAGAAACGTCCGACCTCTGTAACTGCAAACAAAGGTTTCTGGACCAAATAGTAAGTTCTGTTTTTCTATTGTAGCAAATACTTATTTCAAGAAATAAAATGCAAATTAATTATATAGAAATCATACAATGGGATTTTCTGGATTTTTTTTTTTAGATTCTGTCTCTCACAATTGAAGTGAACCTTCGATAAAAATCACAGATCTCTCCATTCTCTGTAGGTGGAAAACTTGCAAAAATCACCAGTGTATGAAATATAACCTGGGTATCTTCTGCACAGTGCTGCTGTCAGTGTGTGCGGGGACACACCCCTTCTGAAAAACTAGAATGGTCACACCCATCTGACACATTCAATAATACATTTCCAGGGAGAGAAACAGAGGAACAGCACAACCCAGAGATAGAAGAGAAGAGGCTCCAGGATAATTTCACAGGGATTGACTAAGCCAGACTTGTCGGGAGAGATCACACTTCCTCTTTAAGTAACTGACCTTTACCAGCCTCAGTGCCCCAGTATTTCTTCTTTGCCACTATTATTGTGCCCAATTCATCCCCAGTCCTATGCGATCCAAAATTACATGCAAAAAAAAAAAAAATATTGTCCCTCTCTAGCTGTGAGATAGCACAGTTGTTTAGCAGGGCAGACTAATCTCACTTCACCTCCGCTGCTACTTATCTCTACCTGGTCTCATTGCAAATCGTAGGTAATGACATAATGATTGTTCAATTGTTCTCTCCACAGGGATAGATAAGACTAGACTAAACCAGACCATGAGCAACACTTGAAAGGAAACTAGGATAATCTTTGTCTGCACCAGCAAGGAGTTTCTTTCACACTTCTCAGGTTATTGGACCAGCAAGACCATCAAGCAATCCTCTCACTGCTGTGCTATCAGAGCTCAGAGTGGGGAAGTCAGAGAGAGTAATGGACATAGCAACATTATATACTCTCTATAAAAAACCCCAATAAAAAAATCCCTATATAGTCACATGTGACTGTCAATATGTGGAAAACAAACTTTTGATGGTCGCTTCACATCAGATTTAATTGTGGATTTGCATTTCTAGATCCGAACTCCATTCATTGCGTTATAATTTGCTGCAGATTTCGAGTATAAATTGCGTCATGTAATGCTTCTCAGGCTGCTTTCACACGGCGCAGTTTTGGTGCAGTTTTATCTGCGCTCCAATTAACTGCCTTTATTACCAGCAGCTTCTTTCAGTCGTCTAAATTGTTCAGAAAGGTGTTTCCAGTAAGTGATCAATGACTGTGTGTGAAGTCTTTTGGATACAATCACCCCAATTGATCAATCACTTTCCAAACAGTTTAGAGAAGTGAAAGAAGCTGCTGCTATTAAAGGCAGATTAATTGGAGCGCAGATAAAACTGCACCAAAACTGCGCTGTGTGAAAGCAGCCTCAATGCTCCAAACTGATACAGTTTACGTGGACTGATACATTGTAGATTCGTGCTACTGCTGTAAGGATGTCACAGATTGTCCAGGCTCGATACATTGTAACAAACCCTCCGCTGTGAGCTACATTAGTATGGAAAGGGTTTTCGGCCTCTGTGTGCAATCCAGCACGTTTCTATTCACTGACAGCCGGCAGAGATCTTGGAAATGGTGAGAAATGTAGTGAGAGTATATAAGGCGGCGGCAGCGCTGTTCCTCCTGTGGTTGTCATCTCTGGTATGAGCGCTCGGTGTCGCGCTGTCGCTCTCGTCGGTCCTGCTGTTATTGGGGGTTGGTTAATATGTAATTGGGTGCTAATGTCTATACAGAGCTGTCACTGTCACTGGCTGTCTGGGAGACGCCGCTGTTACAGCACAATGTTCTCTCTCTGCGCCCTGCAAGCAGACGCCGCCGTCACCAGATGGGGGGTGACTCACGGGGCCACGTCAGGACATCAGCGCCGAGCTATAGGGAGAGAAGGAATTCTGCAAATCTGCACCAGTAAGACCTACCGCAGAACAATGCATCTGGCGATCACCGCTAGTATCACATACTACAACCCCCATCATGTTGTGTCACATAAAACATTCTGGAGGCAGAGTATTGCTAAACCAGTGTATCTAAGTCATGTGTGATGCTGTCCAGTAAGATGCAGTATCTAAGCCTGTCATGTGTGATACTGTCCGATAAGCTGCAGTATCTAAGCCTGTCATGTGTGATACTGTCCGATAAGCTGCAGTATCTAAGCCTGTCTTGTGGGATAGGTCTGCAAAGCCGCTGTATCTAAGCCTGCTATGTGTGATACTGTCCGATAAGCTGCAGTATCTGAGCCTGTCATGTGTGATACTGTCTGATGAGCTGCAGTATCTGAGCCTGTCATGTGTGATACTGTCTGATGAGCTGCAGTATCTGAGCCTGTCGTGTTGTGATATGTCGATAAGCGCAGTTCTAGCCCGTATGTGTGATACTGTCCATAAGCTGTGTATCTAAGCCTGTCTTGTGGATAGGTCTCAAAAGCCGCTGTATCTAACTTTGCTATGTGTGTTACTGTTTCCCATAAGCTGGCAGTAAATGACCCGGTTTTTTACCACTCAGA
>JAODAL010048609.1:0-28856 GCA_025379985.1 Phyllomedusa bahiana | reverse complement strand
CCGGGGTTAATTTTCGTTTTCATGCCCCACGACAATCTGGCCCCCCAAGGCTGCCATTTTGGGGGAGGAGACGGGGCGGGTGTACGGGAAACATTTAAAAGGTCCCATAATTTCCCCTGGGGGACTTGGTAAAAATACTTGTTATTTTTTTGGAAAGAGATACCGCAAATTTTGCATTTGGGGGGGTTGGGGAACCAACAAACAAGTTTTCTTTTAACCGGAGAAAAGGTGAATTTTGGGCGGAAAACTTTTCAGTTTTTTTTCTGGTGAAAAGTGAAAACCAGGTAGTTTTTTCAAATTTTAAATAAAATGTTGCGGCTTTTTTTAAACAAAAAAAAATATTTTCCCCTTCAGGGGCACGGACATGTAGAATTAGAAGGGGAAGAAAGGGGAGAAGGAAAGAAAAATGGGGAAGGGAAGGGTGAGTGCTTGTAAAAAAATTATTTGGTTTGCCGCAGAGGGTAGACTGCAGCCTGGGTGTGTGGAAGGAGTTACTTAAAAAGGATTAAGAGAAAGTGTTAAACGATTGCGTTGGCTATCGAAAATCGATCGATATTTCCGATAGTCGGCCGTTTATCGATAAGGTTTTTGATAGGGAGCATGGGATTATGCGCGATGACCATTAAAGTCAAAGGGGGGAGGGGGCAACAACCCCTTAATTTTTTCACCCAAACAAGGCTGGAAAAAGCTAAAATTTTAACATCCCACAACAGTAAAAGGGGTTTACGTGCAAACCATTTTTAGGAAAACAAAATTAGGTTATAAAAGCCCACAAAAAAAAAAAGCCCAAAGCCCCTTTTTCCCTATCCCTGTTTTGGAAAACCCCAAAGCCTGCCCCTTAAACCGGGCTTAAAAAACCCACAAATTAAAAAGTGCCAAAGGCAGTATTATTTGAACCATCATGTTACTTGAACTGGACATTGAATTTCCCTGCCCGGGAAAACCAAACCCTGAGCCCCAAACCTGCAGGGACCCCCATATTTAAAAAATTTCCGAAAAAAAGGAGTCTTTCAACCCCTTTATTTTAATGGTTTTTGGGACTTTTACCTTTTCTGGGCCACAGAAAAAAACCCCAAAACCTGAAAGCCCCCCCACTTTTAAAAAAAGGGGGGCCGGGGAAAAAAGGAGTTTTTCCCAAACCACCATTTTAGTTTCACTGGACTTAAAATATACCTGCCCCTGGGCCAAAACATGAGCCCCCAAACCTGCATGACCCCCCCCTTTTTAAAAAATTTCCCGGGGAAAAAAAAAGGGTCTTTCAACCACCATTTTAGTTTCACGGGGACATTGCCCTTCCCCTGTCCTGGGCCAACTGAAAAGCCCCAAACCTGCTTTACCCCCCCTTTTTAAAAAGTCCCCGGGAAAAAGGAGTCTTTCAACCACCATTTTATTTTCACGGTAAAAATTGACATTTTTCCGGGCCTGGGGGCCACATTTTTCCCCGGGGGGGCCGGAGTTCATGGGGCGGGGGAAAACCCCCCGGGGTGGCGCCCGTCATCTATTTAAACGCGGGTTTAAAAATCCCCTGATAAACGAGAAAACAAAAAACGTCGGGGCTGAAGGAGGGGGCGGAAGGGGAAAGTGTGAGAACTCCACCCTTTCCCCTCTGAACACATTTCAATCCCGGGGTTTGGGGGCGTTTTGGGCCCTCGTAGGGGAGTGTGGCCCAAATTTGAGTTTCCCTTTGGGGAAATCTGGGGGGTTTAAACCGCCCCTGTTACCCCCCAGGTTCCCCTTTTTTTCTTGGCATTTTTTTTTCTCATTTTACTAAAAACCCGGGGGCTGGAGGAAAATTGGCCCTCTGTACTTTTTTTCTCTGTCCGTGCTCCATCCTCCATGTCCTTTTTAAATAACCTACATTGGTCAATTTTTTCCTGAAACCCCCTTGTACAATTCAGGGAAATTTTTTTTTTTAACAGCTATTTGTCATGCAATTTTTTTTAGTACAAAAATTTTCTAAAAAAGCACTTTTTTAAAAATAGGAGGGAAATCCCCCCAGTTTTGGGTTTTTCTCTTTTTTTCTTTGTTTTAAAAATGGGTTGTTAAAATAAGGGTTTTGATAGCTTTTAAAGACTTGCAAAAACAAGCCCTTTTTTGAAATTTGGGTGTCCTTTAAACCCAGTGTCCTCCCCTATTCCGGGTTTCTGACGGGCACCGCCCCTTGGGCCCCCCTCTTGAAAATTTGGGGTGAAGAACAAATGTCTGTTAAAAAAACAACTTTTTTTTTATAATGGGGCCCTGAAAGTATTGCGGGCTTTTTAAAAGAAAGCAGGGCCCCAAAAAAAAAATTTTAAATAAAAATGACTTCTAAAGCCACTTTTAAAAATTTTGTGAGGGAGAAAGGCCATTGGGAACCACATTTCTTTTAAAAAAGGCCCAAAGTTTATTGCTGTTTTCTCACAGCTACATGCCCCCAAAAAATTATAAATATGCCCTTTCTAGCCCACTTTTAAAAAATTTGGGTGGGGGGGAAGAAATCCCATTTTTAAAACCCACATTTTTTTTCCCAAATTTGACCAAAATTTATAGTGTATCTCACAGCAACATGCCCAAAAAAATTTTAAAAATTTTATAAATTTCAGCCACTTTTAAAAAGTTTTTTTTTTTATTGTTTTTTTTTTTTTTTTTTTTTTTTTTTGGGGTTTTTTTTTGTTTTTTTTGGCCCTTTTTTTTTTTTTTGAACCCAACATTTCTGTTAAAAAGGGAATTAAATTATTGTGTATTCACAGCAAAAAGGGACCTAAAAACCTTGCCAATGCGAAAACTTCTTAAGAAAAAAAGTGGTAAAGGGTTTTTGGGTTTGTTGTAAATAAACCCTTTGGGCTGTCTTTTACGGGTCTCCTCCAGAAAAACCCAGCAAATGAAGGGTTTTGGGAAAAGGAAAAAAAAATTGCGGGAAAAGAAATGTTTCTTTTTAAAAAAAAAGTTTTAAAGGGAAGGCCCATTTCTTTTTTAAAAAAGGAAATTTTGAAGTAAAACGGGGCAAAAAATGGTGCCCTGGGGGAAAATTGGGGGGCCAAAACATATCAGAGATCCATGCCTGATTCATCTTGTTTGAAAGTAAAAAGACCCCCACATTATCTGGGGAAAAACCCGGGGAATGCTTTTGTCTTAATGACCCCTTTCAACTGTGCTAAAAGGCCCCGCTCAGATATGACGCGGGCCCTGTGGGCGGGAAACAAAAAACCTTTTAAGGGCGTGCCCGGAGCCACTGGGGGCCATTTGCCTTTTGGATACCCAAAGTCAAATTGGGCCAAAAACACATGAAAAAAAAATCGGTGTTGGGGACGAAAATAGTCGTGCACCATGTTCTTTAAGCAATCTCTGTGTGTTTTTTGTGTCCCCGGGAAATTTCATGCGTTGGTGGGTGGTAAAAAAAGGGTTGGGCCAGAGGTCACCGATTAGGCTTTTTCCCAACCTTCCCTTTCTGCTGCCGCAAACGCCTACTTGGCACTTTACTGCTGTCCCCGTCGCTAAAGGGTTTTTCCCAAACCGTGACTTTGGGGAAACGGGGGGAACCCCAGACACAACAATGTCTCCATTTGGGATCAACCCGAAGGGTCTCCATTTCCTGCTTTTAAACTCCCCATTTGGGTGGGGGGGAAAGGGGAAAGTGCTGATTTTTGTTTTGTACCGGGGATCCAGGAAGGTGGCCCCCCCATTTAACTGTTTTCTTTTTGAGGGCCCTTTAATGCGGGATCATGTTGGGGGAAATTGGAGATCCAAGCCCCTCATGAGAGATGGGGGCCTTGATTTCCCAAGCCTCTGGGCCCCGGGGGCATTTGAAAACTGATCTTCCTCATCTTCCCCCCTCCGCCTCAAATTCCGCCAACCTCTTTCCAAGGCAGGGGGGAAAGTCGGGGGAAAAAATCGGGGGTCTAGGGAAATACCTCCCCCTCCTCCTCCTCCTTTCCCCCCCTGCCCCCCCGGCACAGCTTCAACACAGCCCCCGACTTGCCTGAGATGATCCCCGAGGCGATTTCCCACCTTGCAATAGCTCCCGGGGGGCCCCCAACCCCCGCTAATGAAGACCAATGAAATTGTGAACTGTCGGGCCTTTTTGGAAATTTTACGGGGGGAAAGGCCCCCGTGGTTTCCCCCATCTGTGTCCGTCGTGGCGGGAACCCGGTTTTTTCATATTTTCCAACGGGCGTTCCAGAACTTAAAATCACCACAAATCCCCATGTGCAAGGGGATTGTCCGCATGCCATTTTGGTGGCTTTTTTCAAAACTGGCAAAGGGTGGTGCAGAAACTCTTTCACCCTTTTTCCTCCACCTCGGTGGGTCAACCCCCCCGGGTTTCCCTTCCGCTGTTTGTCAGGCCCCTGGGGCACTTTGTATGCTTTAAGGGGATTTTTCGCTTCTGCCCAATCGCTGGACATGTGGGGGTGGGAAAATTCCCGCGTGTTGCCACGTCAACAATGAGACGGTTTTACGGGGGGCCGGGGCTGACGCTGCAAAAGCAGCCCGCGGGACAAGCAGGGGGGCGAACGGCGGGGGGGAAATGCCCAACTCAGACCCGGGGCCTTCTTCAGCAGGCATCCAGACCCGGGTTCCCCTTTTGGGAAATTTTTTGGACGACAAAAATTTATTTAAAAAGTGCCAGGCAAGGGATGTGCTCCGCCACCGATCTTTAAGGGGGGGCCAAGAGATTTGGCCCGTTTTGCAAAACCACCGGGGCCGGGAAAAAGGGGTTTTTTTGGGGGGTTAGTAAAAGTTTTTAGTGAGGAAGGGGGGGGGGGTTTTGGGGGGTTTAAAGGAAAGGTTTTAATTTTAAGGTTTGGGGGGGGGAAGTGGTTGGGTTTAGAGGAAGGGGGGGGGAAAAAGGGGGGGTGAATAAATTTGGGGGGGTTTTTTAAGAAATGGGGGGAGGGGTTTTTGGAAAGGGGGGAAGGAGAATTAAAGTAAATTTATGAAAACTTTGGTAAAAGGGGGATAAAAGGGGATTTGGGGGGAAAGGGGGCCCTTGGTTTTGGTGGGGGATGGGCTTTTTCCCGGGAAAAAAAATGCAGACAAGCGCTTTTAAAATTTTTGATGGAAAAAAACCCCTGGCTGGCCAGGCAAGGGAATGGCTTTTCTGAAAAAAGAAAAGCCTGCTCGGGTTGGTATTGGGGGCAAACCCAGGGCCCTGACGTGGCGGGAAACCCCTCTGTGGGCCCCAGGGCGGAAAAGGGAACATTTCCAAGGCCAAAAGCCTGGCAGGCTTTTTTGGGTTTTGGGGTGGTTTTTGGTTTAAAGTGTTTTTTTTTTTCTGCCCCAAACCTGGAAGACAAAGGCTGGTGCAGACTGGCCACTGTACGGCGTGCCAGGTCGTCCCAAAATGGCGGGAAGGGAAAGGGGGAGGAAGGGGCTCTGGTGGTTTTGGTTTGGGACTCGGGCGACGGGGGGAGGCTGAAGCGGGAGGCTGATCCCTGATCATGATCTGGGGAAGGGCTAGGGGAGCTGAGGGAAAGCTTGGTGGTGGCGGGGGGAAAGGGGGAGGCGGGGACAAAAGGGTGTGACAGTGGGTTGGGGGGGGCCCGGGGTTTGGTCCCGGCCTTTTTTTTGGCCCAATTTTTCCCCCCATTTCAAAATCATGCATTAAACTGCATGTGACTAGACATGTTGGTGGTGGTTTTAAACCCCTTTAAAGGGTTTTTGGGCCCCTACTTATGCGTTTACCCGGGAAAGGCGGCTTTTGGGCATCGTGGGGGGAATTTTTAGGGTTTCTCAAAGAAGGCCCAGGCTTTTGGGGGACCTGGGCCCTTTTTTACGGCGATAAGCGAGGAGCGGGGGGTTTGGGGCTAAACGGGTGGGGGAATCATAAACACGGGCTTCCCGCGACCGCCCTCTTCCCCTTTTTTGGCGGGACCCGTTTTTTACACAAACCCCCTCGTTTTTCCTCCTCGTCCACTGATGAAAGGCGCAAGGGAAATTTTTGCAGAAAAGCCAGGATTGGGGTCCCCTTTTCGTCATCATCATCATCATCAACACAGGGAATTGGTTTGTCCCGACTTTCTTGATTCCCAAAACTGCGGGCTACAAGGGAAGGGGGACTGCAAGGCGTTGCCGACCCCCGGGTTTTTTGCCATTTTACCGGCCCTTCCCCTCCTTCTGATGGCATCAGTAACGGGCGTCAGGAGACTAAATTTATCCTCTTTTATTTTTTTTAACTGCCTTCTGACCCCAACCCCATTTTTTCCTCAAAGAGGGTTTTAGGGGAAAAAGGATTATCCCCTAGTGGGGGGTACACGAGTTTTACATTTTGGGGGTGCCCTTTAGTTGGAAAAGATGCCCGGGTGGTTTTTTTTTTTTTTATGGGCGACGACATTTGTGGGTGTGACGCGAGGGACGAGGAGGTAAACTGCTAGATGCAGGTTGCATTAACCACTGATAGGACAGATTGGCGACGATGTTCGTTACTTAGATTCACAGGGCCCTGACCCAGCGATGACAGGCCTGACGGTCCTGAAACTGACGATCGCTGCATGCGGGTTGTCGGCCCAGCCACTTGGAAGGTGCTCATCCTTCTCTCGTACTCTTCCTCCATGGGTACCCCCCTCTTTGCTCGCTTACCACCTGCATTTCGTCCATGTTTCAGAGAATATAAAAATTTTGAGACGGTATATGGATAGTTTTGGAAAGTCTCTTATTAAAAGACGGTCAAATCACAGCTATTCTCAAATCCCTCTAATCAAAACAAAATTGCTGGATTCAATTTAAACTTGCAAGGTGTCTATCAACAAACATCTGGACTGGGCAAAAGTCCCAAAAAACACCACTTTATCTGTTATGTTTTGGTATATTAAAAACGGTATTTTTTGCATCCTTTCAATTCACTGTGGTGAATATAGAATTGCATGTTTTAAGATTTATGTAGATGCTGCGTCTATGAAACAGTGGCTGTGGTGCGCAATAAGTCAAAAAAAACACGTAAACTGGATGTTTTCGTTCGTTCCAAGGTAGTATTTTGGCAACAAACAAACCTGTGCTGACTAACAAGATTGCTGGATTGTAACTTTAAGTGCTTGGTGGATATATCAACTGTCTCAGGTTGTAGGGTAAAATTGAACACCTATCAGAATTGTATACTGTTAATAAAAGTGGAGTTTTGCAGATAACAAAGAGACCACTGCAGTTACTAGGAACATTTTGTTTATCCAATTAGTTCTGGCTGCCACCAATAGCAGGAACTTTTTCAATAGCAAAAATGTTAATATAAAGATTATTTTCCATGCACAATGTTACACTAAGTCTTGGTGAACTTTATCCAGTGTTCTTTATAGATAGGCTTGTCTAGTGTTCGCCCGCGGGCCCCCCCCCCACCACCGCCGTGCATTTACAGGGTAGTTGCTGCCTTTAAAAATTCTCTAGCATAAACTACATTAAATGTTCCAATATATAATATAACTAAATGGGAAGGAGGATCTCAATGCAATAGTAGAGTTTCTTATGTGCTGAAATAGACTCTTTTTTCACTGAGCTGTTTGGCCACAGGCAGCAGCGCATAGTCCATATCCCTATGAGACGCACTGAGAGACACTGAGGCTTTGATAACAGGCAACGTGTTCATATGTAAAACGAGGGGTTATGTGGATTTTTCCATGCCATCGCAACCATACACATCCATAGTCATGACATCGCCACCATGCTCTATTCTGTAATAATCTCATTTGCTGGCCGCACCCAATTACAGGAGAGCGCCGAAAAAAATGGCGCGATCTTAATAGATGATGGCACAGATTTTAACCTTAATTATCGCATGATCTGGATATTTCGAATCACAGTATAATAAACTTGCGATTTAAACTTTGTCGATTTATAAAAAAATTCAGATCTCTCCTACACTTATTAAGAGGCATGGTAGATACGTTTTTGGCTTATTAGGAAGGCTGCACAAGCTCATCTTCAGAGTTGCGGGGCTTTACAAGTTGGAAGGATATGCAGAAGTTAAGGGAGAGAAGGAACGGTGATGAAAATTTCCGAAATGCTCGTTGGGTTATGTATAATCCTGATGTGCAAATTCATATGTAACTGCAATACTGATGGATGCGCCACGGACCTATGATGGCCGCTGGATTTGTAACAGAAGGGTGGACTGACACCAACGTGTGGTTTGCAGAACCGGGAACTTCTGTTGGAAACGATGCATCAGCTGTGGGGCATCGGCACGTTTCCTGTCACACTCTTCCGTTGCTACCGTATCTTTGGGTACCGGCCGGAAAGTGAGTGGGGGGGGCGGGCAACAGGATCCTTCCTGTGGCAAGCCATTCTTGGTCCACCCTCAGGCGGACCCATCTGGTATGCCAACTTGGAACTTCCTGTTAGCGCCATCTTGGTATACCACATGGAAACCGGAACACACCTTGTTCCCGGTAATATACGACTTCCGATCCTATTTACACAGGCCAACTTCCGCTAGGCCCATAGCTCCACGTGCGGGCTCAGTCACCTCCTCCTCCGGTTGTCTCATTGTTCCCCTGTGTTACACAGCCAGGAAAGCCACTGGCCTGGACACGACTCAGATGCTCAGTCCAAGATACTCCCGTTATCTGACCTATCACCACTCTGATGGGCCCCATGGGTCCCGCCCCTCAAATGGATCCCAGTCCCATTGCTTCGGTCTATTATGACCACCAACCGGCTTCAGTGACAGGGGATCCTAACCAGTTCAGAAACAGTGGACGGGAGTTGTTTCAGAAGATTTACACCACTATGTCAGGGGGGATCAGATCAACTATCAGTGTGGGTTATGAGAGAATTTGGTAAATTTATGTGGGGGACATGGTAAAATGCTGCTAATCATATTTGGAGGCATAGGTCAGGAGGGTTAGCACGCCGTGACTGTTTGAACTTGGAGGTCCCCAGATACAAGGCAGATAGCAGAGCCTTAGCAGCCCAAGGTAATCCGAGTGGAAGTAGGGGGGACATAGCTTGTCACGGCGCCCTGGTCGCCTTACTTGCTCTATCCTGATCATGCCCTTGGACAGTTATGACAGAGCCCATCCTGGAAAACAGTCGCGCTTGTCAGGTTCAGCCATATGGAGCCTCTGTGTATGCATCCAAATGTGAGCTGGGATTGCATGCCAGTCAGATATCTATAGCTCTGCCACTAATTTCATTCAGGCATCTTTGGGTTCCCTATGAGTGACTTATAGAAGAAGTGGCGGACTTAGTGCAACAATACATGTTACAACACAACCATCACGCTTAGTGAAATTAAGATCGTGGCAAGTTGCCCAGATGCTGACTATGCTGTGTGTGAAGAGAGCCTTACTACACAGGATGGAGCCAAGCATACCTGATGTCCAGCCAATCCCCTACACCACCTACTTTCTGACAAAATATTCTGAAGTTGATTCTTTTGAATATGTAAATCATCGTTCTAGAAAATAAATCCATTCGTTTTCACAGTCATTTGGCCCTGCACCCACAGCCTCCAGGAATCCGAAGGAATGATAACTCGGTATGTCAAGTTTACCCCAAATCAAGTTTCAACCACTCTAGTGAACCAGCTCCCGGATCAGGTATAAGAAACACTATTGCCCTTGTATTAGAAGACTGGTGCAAATACAGAAGACTATGCAGCAACCCTGGAAGGATCTAATGGGCCATACTTTGAAATCCAAGGGCCACAGATAGTTATCTACCCCCCTTTAGTTAAAAGGCACATCTGGTTGTTGCTAGACTCGCCTCCTCGGAAAGTCATGGGGACTCTCAGGGTGAACCTTATGTGAACAATTGAAGAGATGGGCACAGGGACTTTGGCTCACAGGACCAAGTGTGCCTGTCAATGCTAGAAGTCCAACAAGAAAGAAGATGAATCTGTGGTCAAATATATGCCAGTACGCATCCACGCATCAATTTTGTGAAGATGAGGGGTGATTCTCAGCTCAAAAACAGACCCATGCTCTTTGCTGACCCGTGCATTCATTGGATTGGGCTACAAGAACTATTAAAGGACAAGATAACTCTGGCAGGCCTCTGAAACTGTGACTCTACCACTGAAGGAAAGCTGTTATTATTGCCAAAGGGTTCCATAAAGCATGGTAAAGGAGAAGAAAGATGGGGAAGAAGAAGAAATGTAATGATGATGACCTCAGATCAGGGGGGGGACACAGACCAAAGATGTGTGAGTGTGGTTAACTAATGATGCCAAAATCTGGACTCACAACAAAAATCAGTTATATCAATCTGTTCCCCAAACACAGTAAGTATGCACCTACGCAGACCCCACGATTTATCTAGCATACCCTACCAACTTTATGCAGGACATCAGGCAACATTCAACGGTTGTCCACCCAGGACAAGGACAGGGCAAGGCCAACCAGTCTGCTGGAATTGTGGACGACTTGGAGACGTGTGGGAGAAGCTGTAGATCTCGGCCCTGCGCCTCAAGGAAGATACCAACAAAACGCATTACCAGATTGTGTGGGACAAGCAAACAACTGTCACAACTGCCAAGGACAATGAAGTCAAGGACCCAACCGTTTTGTCCCTCCTGCCTGCCACCTCCACATCAAACTGAATCACCTTGTGGGGGAAAGGGATTGACAGTTGAATAGTTTCTGTTGATATTCTTTGTGGACACGGGGGGCGGCAACATTTAGTCATCACACCAGGAATTGACTACCTCCTGAAGTACCTTGTCATCTTATTTTATTACTTGTATTGCGAATTGTAGGAAGGAACCAACTTCTAGGGACACCCCTCACTAGTGCCCATCACAACTGGGGACCCCTTCCCGTTTGTTACAGACGCATCCCCGTGTCTGAAACATCCCAGTCAACCTTGCTGGGAGCAGACGTGCTCAGGGACATGAAGGACTAACATCAAGTTTGGAGAAACAGGAATGCACCTGGGAACTACATAACCCTGATTGTGAGGAAAAGGCAAGATTGGATGTTGTTTACTAAAGGCATTGCCCATTCTGATTACAAAGTACTGAAGCTCAAGTATTCCTCTCTATGGTGTTCATAACCCAAGTTGGAAGCCCAGATACCTGAAGCCCTTTGGTCAGGGGTCCAGACGTTGTAGGAAACCCTCCCAGTGGCCCCAGTCAAGGTTTTTTTGAGGCTGATGTTCCATTTCCACGAGTACCTCAATATCCTCTCATGGCTATACATGGAAGAGAGCTGGCAGCTCAATAATTGAAACCCTAAGATTCATGGTGTCATGATACCTGCATTTCCCCTTGTAACAATCCATGGTTTTCCGGTCAAGAAAATGACCTCCAAGGGACGGAAAGACCCAAGTTCGCTCGTGCAAGATCTCAGAGCTGTCTATGCCGCAATTATTATTGGAGTACTACCCGTGGTCAGAATCCAAATACTCTTCTTTCAGGGGTACCACTCTTGCTACGTTCTTTCATACCTCTGTTCTGGATCTGGCTAATGCCTTTCTTCCAGTGTGCCTCTACAACCTGACTGTCAATATTCTATTTGCCGTTTACCTTCACAACGGGAGGCAACTCACGTGGACGCGTACTCCGACAGGGAGCTACAAATCAGCCCATAAACCGAGTTCACACAAGCCCTGAAGAACTGTCTGGATCCTTGGATTTACTACAACAACCCTAAAGGCACTGTTACTTACTGTATGTAGGATGAACTTCTCCTGTGCGGATCAGAACATACAATACTTGGAAAAGTTGTCATCTCCTTATTAACATCACCTACATGCATAAGACTGCCAGAGTGTCCAGAGGACAAGGTTTCAGTGGTGTCCAACATCGTGTTATCTTCTAGGGGACACTGTAATCTCCTGTTGGAAGCCAAACATCTCCACAGAAGGACTGGAAAGCAGCCATCGAGCAAAATGACATTACCAGAAACTATCTCTCAGCTCCAGTCTTTCCATTGGCTTGATTACTTATTGCAGAAATGGATACCAGAGGACTCCAGACTTATGCAGCCATTTATATGATGCCCTGAAGACTGGACCCCAGGATTCTACGGATGCTGAATTCTCTAGTCATTTTCAAGCAGCAATGAGGACTCTTTCCACATGTTGAAGGAAGCAATTTCTAAAGGCCCCCGCATAGGCCTTACGGACTATAGTTCTAACCTTTCCACCTCTTCGTATCCAGAGGAAAGTGATGGACATGCTGCACGGAGTCTTCTTGTCAGAATCATGGTGGAAAGCAAAGACACTAGGTTATTACTCTTGCCGTTTAGACCCAGTCGCCAAGTATTTCCTCCTTCATGTCTAAAAGCGGTACATGCAGCCCCAAGCCCTGCTAGACAGGACAGCAGACCTGATCTTGTGACCAGGAACGTCCATTATCCAAGCAATCATGATCTTGAAGCTGTATTGACTAAACACAGCCTAGGACATATGTCTCATCAAAGTCACCTACGACTTCAGTGTTCCTTGGTTGTTACCTTCTAATATCACGTTCCTGAATATGTCACCGATCAAATAGCCACCCTAACTGCCACATTCCAGGGGGGAGTTTTGACGAGGAGGACTTGGATAGTAACCTGAAAACACTTTCCTCCAGACTGCACTTTGTGCAGACCCTTCTCAAATCTCAAACTTCTGCTCCATAAATGTGAAAGAGGACTGAATCCAAGAGGCCAGACCTTGAACCTTTGGATGGTTGGCTCCAGATTTGCCGACCTCGCGGTAGGTTCCATAACAGGATATGCTCCGTCACCTCTGAAACAGAAGTCCTGATGGCCGAAGAAAGCACTTCTGCCCACATGTCGGCCCAATAGAAGCAGAGCTATAGCACTTTACAGATGGCACCTATGACATGGCAGCTGGATTAAGAGACAACATCAAGACAGACTCCAGATATGCATACGGCATACCATGATTTTAGGGTCCATTTGGAAGAATAGAGGATTTCATCACTGGCTGCAGGAAACCCCGGGGTGAAGCATGCAGGAAACGCATTCAGTGCCTTATGGTATCCATTCCTGAAGGATACAGAAGTTGCAATATCAAGGTCAAGGCGCATGGAAATGTAAACTCTACGGAAGCAGAGGAAATCACTTGGCAGATCAAGCAGCCAAAAGGGCTGCCTTGGGGAATGTGTCAGGCAGGTGGAGGAACCAGAAGCAATGCCTATCAGGGTGTCTACCCAGAGCCCAGAAGTGAAGCTATTCAAAGAAGATGGGAAGGACTGCAGAGTAACTAGAAAGACGCAGAGACAACTTGGACTGGGTTTTTTTTTTTTTTTTTTTTTTTTAGGACGCCTCATGACAAAATTAAGGACAGAAATACAAGTTCACACGAACCAGGGAAGAATGGAAAGATGGAAAGGATCAAGGGGCCCAGATGGAAGATTGAGAATCTGGAAGAATGGTATGGACTCATTTGTTCCAAAACGAATGTACCCAGCCGTTGCTACATGGGCACATGGCATCACTCACAGAGGAAAATACGACAGGCTCTAGCCTATGTAAGAAGTTCTACTATGCACCTGAAATATCTCAACAACAATCACAGCCTACAACAGAGCTTGTCAAATTTTGCAAAACCTGCAAACCCGGCCAAAACCAGAGATGGTGGCCACAAGCATTTGGCCAAGTCCTGAGTAACATTCCAATGGATACTAAGTGGACACAATACAACTGCCTAAGTCAGGGCAAATATGAATATGTCCTAGTAGTGGTAGGACATGTTTTCAGGATGGCCAGAGACTTACCGAGTCACCTACAATGACAAGCTAGAGCTCACAGCTAAGAAATTTGATCACAGAAGTTCAGACGTTGTGCTGTAGATTTGGAATAACCCAAGTTGTGGAATGTGTTAAGGGTCCCGCATCACTGCCACGATTTTATCTCTGAATTATGGTAGGGGATGTTTAGGTCTGGTGTAGGATTAATACCACATATCATCCCCAGAGCTCAGCGGAAGGTGGAAAGGATGACATGGTGGTCAATGAAGAACAAACTGCTATAAATGATGTCATGGGAAAGTCCATTAGAATGGCAGATATTGCTGCCCATGGCCTTGTATCATGTCAGGACATAACCCCCCAGCTAGACATGGGGGTTAACCCCATAATGAAATCCTTTTTGGGGCACCCCCCAAGATAGGAGGATCACAAACTGGAGCTATCAAGAATCACATGATAAAGTGGTAAAATTTGTTTGTAGAACTTCGAGATAAGAATTGCCTAACACCAATTTTTTAGTTTCTGCTCCCTTACCAGAATCACAGGCAGGTGGAACGTTTGGTACATGCTTTGTACCAGGAGATAGGTGTATGTGATAATAAAGCCTTCAGGAAAAACTGTCATGATCCCTGATTTGTATGGTCCTTATCAAGTTTATGACTACCCAACCGCTTCGTTTGGTAAAATTGGACAGGGGAAAAAAAACACTGGATACACGCCTTCCCACTGCCGGGACGTGTTTCCTAAGTGTATTCATGATGTTTATAATACTTTCTTTGGTTTCTCCACTCTGATGGTGTAAAGGGGAGGGTGGCAGCAGAACCTACTGTTCTCTGGGTAATTCTGACTATAACCTAGTGCATACTTGGACATTTGAATATTGTTCTGTGGCCCCATGTGATGTATTTGTAGGTCGGGACCCTTAGACCACATGGTCCACACAATACTATCTTTGTGTTACTAGGGGGCAGGGAATGAATACTGTTCCTCCTGGTCAGATGCTAGCATGGATACAGGGGAAGGCGACTGGGGATACAAAACCCGAATAAGGCCATGACAAATAGAAAGGATAAAAAGTGGGAAATCCTCCTTTAAGAATATGAATGACTCTCACCAAGGCCAGGGGACCAATTCCACGAAGTGGCTTGGATGTAACGTATAGGGCCAAAGGATGTAGCCCCCTATATGAATTTAGAAAATGCCCAACACAAGTTGATTTACAGAGTTTGCTCTTGGGGTCCATCTTTACGTTACTATATATTATCGCCAACCTCCCCTGTGGACAAATAGTGTTCAAAGTCATAAAAAAACTTAAGCCCCGCCCACATTTCCCAACCTAGCCGATTCACCAACTTCAAACTCAAGCCTTAAACCCCTTGAAAAAGCTATAAAGGGAGATAATTCCTATACATAATTTGAATTTGGGGTGAGGACGTCTTGGCGGTTTGTGACATCAGGGACCACAACATAGGAAAAAATCTTTGGTTAGATTGGGTTAGTATACCACTGTGAGGATCATATAATATCACTACCTAGGATGTATAGCATTGTGCTGCAGCCAGTGCGGCATTTGGGAACAGTGCCACTTAACATTTCAGAAGGAGAATAACCACTGATGTCCTGCTAAAAGCTGTTGGAAAGATTCAAAACAATAGTTGATGAATACCCGGACTAACCACTCCCTCGGTAACTCTTGACTCTAAAGTCTGACCCAAGGAGAGATTATAGTCTTACGCGGGTAATTAAACCTGTTTCTATGCTAACCACTCGGGTGGGAGACCTTTGGGTAATTTCACTGGGGCTTCTGTTCAATGAGGTTAAACATAAATGAAGCCTTTTGCAAATCAGACCAATGTGCTTATAACGTATCTATGGTTGTGTGGGGTTAATTAAATACGTGGAAAATTACCCCCCTGTTGGACAGGACAATGTACCCTAATAAAAGTTGCATAATGCCCTTTAGAATACATCCCTTGGGGATCCCCGGGATGATTGAGGGATAGGTCCAGGAGCCTACACAGAAGTAGGAGAAGTAATCGTCACGCGGGAAGTTTTTGATTCATGCAATCATATTTAGTTGCATAGGAGTCCCATGGCGGGGTGGGGTACCCAGAGTAATTTATAAGCCAGAGGACCAAGTAATTGCGGTTGGGGTAATCGATTTTCCTCTGGCCCACCATAAATAAGCATGTTAGACTGGATCCAATTACCTGTACTATAATCACAAAAAAAAAAAAAAGATTTGTTAAACATATAGTTAGGACGCTTTCTCGGGATTTTTGAAGAGTTTTAGGCCCAAACACCAGAATGTCCCTGCAGAACCGAAATGGCAGTTGACATGATTACTAGCAGAAAAAAGGGAGGTGTTGTGCCATGATAGGTGAAGGAATGATGTACATATATCCCTGATAACACTGGTGTCATGGAAAAGCCACAGTAGCCATCTACCCAATATTGTCGACCTATCTGTTTAGATCTTAAGAAACACTCTGGGATAAAACAACCTCCTTGGGGTGATTGGTTTTTACTCATGGACATGGTGAGAGAAATGTTGACCTCCAAATAGGGGATTGCTATAGGGATGTGTTCTCCTGGTAATGATGGTAGGTACACTCTATTTGCTCGTGTATCCCCTGTAAGAAGAAATGATGGACTAAAACCATAGAGGCAGGAACAAAGGGTATATTTTTGAACCACACAGTAAATGGATCAATGTTGGCAGGACCCGATATTGATATGAAACCAATGATGATGTTTGATGAATTGATGATCCCCCACCTGAATAACAAGAGGGTTATTTTAGGATAGTGATTGATCTAGGACCTTTCCTATGTGAAAGACCTCTAAGTGGGCGGCTATCCGTGGCTATCCGCGTTATAGGTTGTCACTCATAACAGGTGAAGAGGAAATGAAGCGCATTGGAACAGATCATGGGGTTCACACCAAATTACGGGAATAAATTAGATTTAGGGGGGAGTGTCACGTCCTGATTTACATTTATAGGAGTGTCGTTTTACTTTTATACCTTTGTACTTTTGTATGCTTCAAATTTCTAATTTTCCCCTTGCTTATTAAATTTGCTAAAGCTATGAGGATTCAATCGCAATATAAGATGGAGCCGAAATCCTGTGTTTACACGCTCACTAGATGACGGTCAAATATTTACTGGAAATCACTGTTTACCAGAAAATATAGAGGACTTACTGGAAAACTACCGTAGGATGATCGTCTGTACAGTGGCAAACCTAAAAATTGCTCAGATGTTGGACTACAGAGATGTCTGATTTGTATGCCAATAATAACCACGCTTTAACCATGCCCTTCCTTTACTGTGTATAGTATTCTTGTGCATTTAATAAAATCCAGAAGTGCTGATTGGAATTCAGGATGAGGAGCATGAGTTGGGTTTGAAACGGAAACTGTGTATCTGTGTCATTTCTAGCACAGTGCACACATGCTATTTATTTTGAGATTTGGAGTAAAATGGCTTTGTCCCGGGTATTGTCGTTTTCACAACCACGACAACATCATCATACGGGCTGTTCCAAAATGTGTAAAGACCTAGTAATCCTTGTACCATATTTTTCGGACTATAAGGCGCACCAGATTATAAGGCGCATTATCAATGATGCGCTGCTAAGGCATCTTGGTTAATATATTAACGCGCACCAAGACTATAAGGCGCACCGGACTATAAGGCGCGCCGCATTAAATGAAACCTATGCTCCAGATCGCGAAGCAGGCTTTATTCATAACACTTTCACAAATATGGCCGTGTTCACACGGCTTATTCACGGCGAATTTGGTGCGCCTTATTGTTGCGCACAAAATCCGCCGTGAATTCGGGGCGGGAACGGGGGGCGGGGCCGGGAGCGCGGCGGGGGCGCCGTCCGGCCCCATAAGACAATGCATTGGTTTACGGCGCGTCGCGCCGAGTAAATATGTGCCTTGTCACCTTTCTCCCACCGCAGTGCGATATTTTGCCGAGGCGGGGAGGAGCGTCGGAATCCACTGTTTCTCTATTGAGAGCAGTGGATTACCGTAATGACTCCGACGGATTGGCGCGTATTGAATCTAGCGCAAAATCGGCGCGGAATACGGCGCAATCCGGTCGGCAAATAACGCAGTAGTGACACGGGCCCTTACTCTCTATAACTCTCTGTAAAGTTTGTAACAAAATTCAATACACTTACAGCTCTTTTCAGTAATTCTCAATCACAAATCCATCAATTCCTTTCATCATTCAGTGTCGGTGTTTAAACAGTTCCGTGGTATTTACGGCATCAAGTATTCTCGGCTTCCCTCATCATTATCTGAGTCTGGTCTCGTTGGGCTGCTTGCTTTGCTCGCCTTCATTGATAGATTGAGCCTTCTTGAAAGCTCGGATGATAATGGAGACCTGATACCTTCTCCCCAGGCCTATCCACGATCCATTTGCTCATAATGGCACATTACTGGCACGGCAGTTTTGCCTACCCTGTTTTGTGTGAATGTGGGTCACTTCTGTCATCAATTCTCCCACGCAGCTCGCCATTTTAACTTTTTAAATGCCCTGGTTGATACCGCGATATCTAGAGGCTGGAGCTTCCTATTGTCTTTGGTTTATCCAACCCGGAATGACGGAAAGCTCCGATTTCGTTTTCTTTCCCTTGGGCTTTGATCAGTATCGGTCAAATGGGCGGACATGGAGTTACAGACCAATAGGGATGGGGATTTGGTAAAAAAAAATCCATCGGTCACTGTCATAGACCTCCCTCAGTCCAATCGCTCATCTTCTCCTCGGTCATCAAGCCTTTGAGTTTGCCTTGATGATGGACACCAGTGGAAACTGTTCTTTGGGCAAAGTTTCCTCTTAAAAATGACCTTGGGTTGGTAGTTTCTGGCATTGGACCTGACGGCGGGAGGGGAACTACAGTGAATGATGCTTATGTTTATGTTTACGGTATAGATACCTTTCACTGGTACCCTGTTTTCTAAACAGTTTTTGTTGTACGGAGGATATTCGAAAAGTGAGGGGGACCTACATCCATGTTTGTTGATTGTGTCTGGCTGGATATTCTTTTTCTTTTACTCTATGGCTCTGCAGCTAGGTGCGGGAAAATTGGCCACTTCTCTTCATAATCCTTTGGCAGTTTGCTGGCAGACAGTAGTTATGGTGCGGATTGGTAGAGATGATTACGCCTTTTCATAAAACGAAATGCACCATGAAGGGATCCACCTTGAAGTCCCTTGATCTCCAAGATCGCGTGCTAAACGCTTGTGGCTTCTTTGGTCGCATAGAGACGTGGAGACACTTCTTCTAGCTGCGCTTATCTGTTCAATATCCCACTGTTACTTTTTTTGTCTCCTACATGTGGTCATCTTGCTTTGTGTCCTCTCGGAAAACTGTTTAGTCTTATTTACATGGCTGTAGGGCTTCACTTCTTGTTTCCTCCACTTACGCACCATAGATCCCATTAAATGTCTGAATTCTCTTTGGCAGATGCCTTTTACCATTTGCTTACTGCTTTAAGCTTCGTTAAAAAAATCAGCATTAATAAGCATTTTTGGAGGTAGGGTATAAAAAATTACAGTTACAGTACGGTATTGAATGAAAACAATTAATGTTGTTGTGAACACTGATATTTGCGTATTCACCACACGCAGTTACGGCTTCTGACTAAGGTGGCAGTATAGGCCATTCTCCATATTTCCGATGCCGTATTGCACGCGCGGATTGCGGACTGCAATACGGTGGATTTTACAATGGTTTCTGACCCACTTATTTGTGCTCGAATTTCGTCGGAATCACACCATGTAAAGAATGGAGATAGTAATTTCACGTTGCGAAATACGTGCCCGTGGAACACTTATTCGCAACTGATTTTTAACGAATCAGAACGTTATTTACGATCGGAAATAGTTTACAAATACAGTTGCAAATTAGGTGTCACTAAAATTAGCTGTAAAATATGTTCTAAACCTAAAGCCTAAAAACCCAGTGAGAATTGGATTCATATATAAGGGCATCGGGACTATAAGGCGCACTTTCGATTTCTGAGAAAATCATAGGCTTTTATGTGCGCCTTATAGTCCGAAAAATACGGTATATGTAAACTTTAGACTTGGCGGAAAGTAATAAAAATGCCTTAAAAAATTCTCTCTCTCACTCTCATTATGCTGGAATTTGGTAAACATAAATAATTTTGGTAATCCTAATTGATCTAAAACGGATAAGGTTTATTCTTATTTCATGTCAGATGTCACGGTCCATGCCGCAGTTCCCGTTGTGGACCGCAGACACGGCCGTGTCACTTCTGTGTTCCTGTGTTTTTCTCAGTATCTGCCATGTCCCTTGTTTGCTTACCTGCTTCCTGTTCCTGCACCATGTACACTAGAGAGGGCCTCGCGGTATGGATTTAAAATAGGGGACAGTTGTCCAATTTCAGCCAAATGGCCTACGGCACTCTGGCATATAAGGAACTTCCTGCCTCTGTTCCTGGTCAGTTCATGATAGTCCATCTGAGTTCCTGAGATTCCTGTTGTTCTGTCTGTCTCTTCGTATGTTTATCCCTGCTGTCCTGCATATTACCTATGTTCCTGTTTCTGCTGTATCCTGCTATCTTGCCTGTCTGTACCCGGGTTCCTGTATTCTGCTGTTACCTGCCGTCCTGATATCTGTTTACCACTGTGTCCTGCTGTCTTGCCTATCAGCCTGACATCTGTTTCGCATTATATCGCCTGATTCTGCTTCTGCTGTATTCTGTCATTGTACCTGCTTGTAGCTGCCTGGACTCTGTCACCTGCACTTTGGCTGCCACCGTGAGTAGCCACGTCAGGGGTAGCAACCTGGGGGTTCCCCGCGGCGAAGTCCATCCCAGCCTTGCGACGGGCTCTGATGAAGACCGGGGGGCCCCTTAGACTCTGCTCCCTGGCGTGGTCTGCTATAGCACCATCTAGGCTTGCGATGGTCCAAAGGTTCCACACCAAGCACCCGGCGTCCACCGGTTGTCATGACAGAACGAACTGACCATGGATCCCGCCCAGGTAAACCTACCTGTCCTTCTGGCTCATAGTCTCGCCCAGAGCTTCTGTATCCCGCTGGCTTATGGTCTCGCCCAGAGCTCCTGTACCCCGCTGGCTCATGGTCTCGCCCAGAGCTCCTGTACCCCGCTGGCTCTTGGTCTCGCCCAGAGCTCCTGTACCCCGCTGGCTCATGGTCTCGCCCACAGCTCCTGTACCCCGCTGGCTCATGGTCTCGCCCAGAGCTCCTGAACCCTGCTGGCTCATTGACTCGCCCAGATCTGCACTACCCGCCTGGCTCATAGTTTTTCCCAGAGCTCCTGTACCCGCCTGGCTCATGGTTCACCCAGAGCATCTATCCCCACTGGCTCATGGTTCAACCAGAGCGCCAGTAATCATCTGAATCATGGTTCTCCCAGAGCATCTGTGCCCACCAGCTCATGGTTCGCCCAGAGCGTCAGTACCCGACTGGCTCATGATTCGCCCAAAGCATTTGTGCCCGCTGGCTAATGGTTCGCTCAGAGCATCAGTGTCCGTCTTGTTCATGGTTCACCCAGAGCATCTGTGCCCGCTGGCTCATGGTTCGCCCAGAGCGTCAGTACTTGTCTGGCTTATGGTTCGTCCAGAGCATCTATGCCTGCTGGCTCATGGTTTGCCCAGAGCGTCAATACCCATCTGGCTCATGGTTCTACCCAGAGCATCTGTACCCGCTGGTTCATGGTTTGCCCAGAGCGTCAGTACCCATCTAGCTCATGGTTCGCCCACAGCATCTGTACCTGCTGGTTCATGGTTAGCCCAGAGTGTCAGTACCCATCTGGCTCATGTTTCCACCCAGAGAGGCTGTACCCGCATGCTCATGGTCCCATTCAGAGCTTCTGTACCCATCTGGCTCATTTTCCCATCCAGAGCTTCTGTACCTGCCTGGCTCATGGTCCTGCTCAGTACTGGCTATTCTGCAGCCTTTAGTTTGGTTTTGGGGTTGCCCCCGTAGAACTTGTGGGCCCTAGACCTATGTGGGATTCCTTTCTGTGGATTGGGAGGAGGAGGAGGAGGAGGCGGCTTAAGAGGGGGATACTGTCACGGTCCATGCCACAGTTCTGTTGTGGACTGCGGACATGGTCGTTTCACTTCTTTGTACCTGTGTTTGTTCCAGTCATTGCCATGTCCCTTATTTGTTGTGTGCTTACCTGCTTCTGCTTCCTGTTCCTGCCTGTGTCTGCACATGGATTTAAAGGGACAGTGTCCCAATTTCCTGCCAAATGACCTACGACCTCTTGGCATAAAAGGAACTTCCTGCCTCTGTTTCTGGTCAGTTCAGGATTGTCCAATTGAGCTGCTAACCACTGGTTCCTGCGGTTACCTGGTGTTCTGTCTGTCCCTATGTGTATTTAACCCCGATATCCTGCTTGTTACCTAGGTTCCTGATTCTGCTGTTACCTGCTGTCCGGATACCTGTTAACCCTGCTGTGTCCTGCCGTCTTGCCTGTCAGACAGACACCTGTTTAGCATTATGTCAGCCTGATTCTGCTTCTGCTGTATTCTGCCGTTGTACTTTCTATGAACAGGATGCCTGCATCCTGCCTGTGTGGAGTTGGCCCGAAGAGGGGTGGGGGGAGATATTCACGTAGAGTTTGTAGCAAGGCACAAGAGAATAGGGCCATCGAGGATGCCCAATTTGTCCCACAGTTGTCAGAGAGACAGAAGTCCCAGTTGCAGGAGATAGTCCATCCCTACTTATCCACTTTCATTCAGAAACCAGGAAGGACTGAGCTAGCTGTCCACCATGTGGACACAGAGAATCACCACCCTGTTAGGGAAACTGCTTATTGCGTCTCCTTGGAGGTGTGGTCAGATATTAAGAAGGAAATAGAAGAGTTGTTAAGTCTGGGCATGATTCAAAGGTTTCAGAATGTGTAGGTCTCCCCTGTGATTCTTATCCCCAAAAAGGACCAGACTGCCCAGTTCTGTGTTGACTATCAGAGATTGAATGCAATACCCGATGCTACAACCAAGGAAGCACAGGAATGGTCTGCCTTCAGCACCCCGTTTTTTCTGTATGAATTCAGGGTGATGCCTTTTGGGATGAAGAATGCCCCTCTAAGTGTAGGCACTGTGTTTGTGTGTCAACTTCTGCAAGTAGGTAACAGACAATGTTTACTACATGGTAGAAATTTATATAAATGTACTGTGTATTACTGTATAGAAATGAAACCATAGAGTTAAGTTGGGGAGAAGTTATGTTTAGTCATGAGGTTAGCAGAAAGAGTGGGAGTACTGCTGCAGCCAATCGGAGAGCTGACAGCGGTGGGGCCATGCTACACAGTTAAATAGGAAGCCTGTCAGGTCTGTACTGAGTTAAAGTTGAGTTCCAGTTCCAATTTCAGCTCAGAGTGTCTATATGCTTCTAGTTGTTTGCATCAGAAGAGCGGAAACCTGTCAACTAGCGAGCGATAGACAGGGCAGGCTGGACAGAGGAGAACAGCCTTGCTCACAGAAACAGCTAAAGTGCAAAATAAAGAAAGAACTGAGGAGCAAGGGGCACAGAAAGAACAGAGGGCATGAGAGCACAGACACTGAAGAGTAAGAGAGACAGACAACACAGTAAAACAGGTAAGCAGTTTGGGGGACTGCCGGAAGAGTAAGGGACTTCAGAGAAAGAACCAAGTAGAGAATATTCAGTCAATAGGTGCCAGTATCTTGGACAGCTGGGCTGAGACGGGGGTCAGTGCCAGTGCCAGAACTGGGTCGGATAAGAGGGAAGCTGTCAGAAATGTCGCTTGAAGAAAGGAGTGTCTGAGATGTTTTAAAGTGACAGGTGCCTTGCCTTTATGATCTATAACATCCACAAGTATCAGTGCCATGAGTAAACCTGAAGTACCCAGAAAGTAGTTGTCTGCTGTCAGTTATTCTATCGCCGGTGCACACGACTTCTACTACTACACTTTTCATCCACCCGCGCCCCTGCATTGCTTTACAAACCCTGACACTTTCCAGTATTTTAAAAAATAATACAAAGATATAACAGCACTGTAGTCCTCTATATCCACCTTGGAACCACTTTAAATGCAATAGATCATTCAAGTCAGAGGAAGGCCCATCCCTCAGATCCAGAAATCCATAAAGAACAGCAAACGGATGTCAGCATAAGTGTTCCTTTATTCCAGAATCCCAACGTACAAACCCCTGCAATTTTTCAACCCACACTGGGTCTTTGTCACGCATAAGTTAAAGTGCCCTATAGTTCCACATTTATACATATAAGGTGGTACTATCAGTATCATTCCAACCAATTATAGAGTGTCTAAGTATAAACATTAAACATTCCGTAACCCCGGAACCAAGTAACACCTGCTCTCTAGTACACAAGAGTTTTAGGCTTTGGTGAACAGAAGAAATTAAAATCGGGTTCGTTGCTTGGGAACTTTGCAGTTATATCAAGCTAGGAGTTATGACCAAATCTGAAAATTATAACTTTCCTAGCAGGCTCGGAGGGCCCACAGGAAATGAGAAATCCCTGGTGGGCTTTGAGCATGGCAGCCGGGAGTGTTTTTTTACGCCTCAGAAGAGGAAAAAAAAAAAAGTAAAGAAAGAGAGGAAAAAAGAAGGGGAGAGTATACGTCTTTCGGTGAGGGTGGGTTTGAAAAAAAACTCAGCGGTGGGACAAAAACAGCTAATGGGGGGCCCCCTGAATAAGTTATAAGGTTTTTTTTGTGTCTTGGTGTGATTATTTTCCCCCTCCGGTCTTGTAGGGGGAAGGAGGGGGGGTTTGGGTTTCCAAAAAAACATTGGTCAGCAAAAGATCAGTTGGGAGTTATTGTCAAGCTTTGGGTTAATGTCTTCAAAACGGCACTCCTCGCCCCCGATTTTTTAAGAAAACCAAATTAAATTATTTTTCACTTTTGTTTAACTTTATGCCATTTTCGAGTTTTTTAATTTTTTCTTTTTGAACTAGCACTGTCCCTTTTTTTAAACCCCCTTCACGCCCTTTGGCCCTTTCCCATACGTCCAGGTGTTTGGGGGTTCCGCACCTGGACGCTCCGGGGGGGGCCCGGTTAACCCCCCAATTATCGGCGATCGGGCCCGGGGGAAAAATAAGGGGACGCGGAGGAGACGCTCCCCTGCGTTGTGGGCGGCAGCAGGCACGGATCCGTGCGGCCCCTGTCCTACGGGGCACCACGGAAGGAGGAAGGCCTTCGGGTTGTCTTGAGCCCGACCCCCGGCCCGTTGTGGGCTGCCCCGGATCGTGACTGCAGTTCCCATTGGAACCAGTATGCAACAGATGCCTGTTTCCTTTGAATGAGAGATCTAAAGATCTCTCTTCTTCCCCCCTAGGGAAAAATGAAAAAAAGAAAAAAAAGGAAAAACATGAAAAAATAAACACAAAAAAATAAAGTAAAAACACATCCCCGCCCTTTTCCCCTTTTTACAAACCCCCAATCCCCAAAAAAAAATGATAAAAAAAAAATAAAAGAACCTTATTTGGTTCGCGGTGCTAATGCCCTGCCCTATAAATTGTCTGTATTAAAACCCGTTTTTGGTGAAGGGTTTAAAAAAAAAAAAAAAAAAAAAAAAAACCCAAAAAAAAACAAATTAAGATTATTTTCTCCGCGCCTAAAAAGGGAAATAAAAAGCGTCAAAAACCCTAGAAACGCCAAAATTTGTCCCAATTTAAAAAACTCAGTTCATCCGCAAAAAAAAAAGTCCCCGACAGCTCTGTTCGGAAAAAATAGAAAATGTGAGTCTCAGTGATAGCGATGCATAAATTTGTTTTAACCAAAAAAACATTTTTTCTTTTTTTTTAAAGTGCTTCAGTTAAAAAAAAAACTATAAAAAATTGGGTATCCCCCATAATGTGCGCCCAAAAGAGTAAAGTAATTTAGGAATACTGCATGGTGAGCCCTGTTAAAAAAAAAAATAAAAAACATCTAGGATTGATATTTTCTTCCCCCGGGCCCTCCAAAAAAGGGTTTAAAGCGTAAAAAACCCTTGCCCCCCCAAAAATGATATAATAAAAACATCAATCTTTGCAAAAAAACGCCCCTCCAGCTCCAAGCACAGAAAAATTTAAATTTATGGCCTCGGATAGGGCGTGCAAAAACGTTTTTTCCCGGGTTGAATAAAAGTGTTTTTATTGTAAAAAGCAGTTAAAACATAAAAAAATAAAAATTGGGATCGGTGAAAATGTTTAATGGAGTAAGGTAATGTCATATTCCCCGTACGTGCCCGCTAAAAAAAATAAAAAAAAAAAACACTACCAGATTGCTGTATTTTGTTCAAAACTCTAAAAAAAACCCTTAAAAAAAAAAGTGAAATAGCATCATATGCCCCCATAAGGGTCCCAATAAAAACTTAAATCATACGCAAAAAACAACCCCATACAGTTGACACGCAAAAAAAAAAAAGTTATGGCTGTCAGAATAGGCAACTAAAAGCTTTTTTAAAAAGGTATTTTCTGTGTAAAAGTAATAAAACAGAAAAACTATATAAAATTTTTTCATTGTAATGTACAGACCCCATAGTAAAGTTATACATCATTTACACTGCAGGGATGTTAAAAATTAAAACCCCCAAAAAAAAAATGCCGAATCCCTTTTTACCCCCCCCTTTTCATTGGCCCAAAGCTAAAAAAAAATATGGGGGAAACCTGTGACCAAATGCACAGTACACCCCTGATGAAATCCCGAGGGGTGTTGAATCTAAAATGGGGCGATTTGGAAGGTTTGCCCTTTTTGTATTTGGGGGTTTTTCAAATGGGACATGGCCCACCAAAATCTGCGTTCAAAAGCCAAAAAGGCTCCCCCTTTATACCCTGCTTGCGCCCAAACCCAAATTTACCCCACATGTGGGTATTGCCGAACTTGGAGAAAAATTTTTAACAAGTTTTAGGGTTCTTTTTTTCCGGTTCCTTGTTATATGAAACTTTTAAGATAAAAATTTCAATTATTGGAAAAAAAAAAGTTTTAATTTTCACAGCTTATGCTAAAAAATTTTGTGTTAGTTTGGGGTCTATTATCAATGCCCCCTGGATATATTCCTTAAGGGGTGTAGTTTCCAAAAATGTGGGTTTTTTTTGGGGTGTTTATTAATTTTTTGACTTTGGGGTCCCCAAACCGAAATGGGGGCCAAATAAATGTTTGAAAATGAGACCCAGAGTATAGTGGGGTCCCCTATTTGGGGGTTATGGTTGGAAAATGCACTACGGCACTTTTTGGGATATCTTAAAAAAGGCAGATGGGGGGAATTGATTTTTTGTTGCATTTAACCTTCACATTTACCGTATTCCTGAAAAAGGATAAATATTGAAAATCTGAAAAAAAGTGAAATTTTGAAAATTTACCTCCACTTTGCTTTAATTTCTGTGAAATATCTAAAAGGGGTTTTCAAAAATTTCAAAAAGTGTTGTAAATACGTTAAGGGTTGTTTTTAGATGGTGTCATTTGGGGGTTATACTGAGGCCCAAAACCACGTCAGTGGAGTGGTCCCTAAAAAAAAGTTTATTGCAAATTTTCTTGAAAATGTGGAAATTATATAAATTTTTAAGCCCCCTAATGTCGTAAAAAAAAAAAAGACATTTAAAAAAAGATGCCAACCTATAGTGGACTATGGTAGATGCTAGTTTTTAAAATTTTTGTGGGGGAAAAAAATTATCTGTTTGACGCAGAAAATTTTTAACTTTCAAAATCGCAAAAATTTTTTTAAAATTTTCTGAAATTTTGTATTTTTCACAAAAAAATGGATTTTTGGATAAAATTTCTTATAACTTAAGCCAAAGTTCACGAGAAAACAATCCTGAATCACAGGATGGTAAAAATGTCAAAAAATTATTCTCCCTAAAGGACTATGCAGTTTCAAAAATAGGGGTGTCAGGAGGTCAAAACCCCGGTGGGTCCTTAAAGGGGTTTAAAACCCCCCAAGACTTGACGTATGATACGTCCCGGGATCATGCAAATCTAAAGCAGAGTTTGCGGTGGGCGGGGTGTCGTGTATATTACAGGAATCCCCCCGGGTTGGGGCCCAACCCGAGATTGCTCGGGGGGCCCGGTTAAACCCCCCTTTAAATTTTGCAACCCTCGGGTCGCAAAAAGAGAGGAGCAGGAGGAGATCGTCCCCCTGTGTCTCTGTTGGCGAAGCAGCGCACGATGTGCGGGTGCTGTGTGCGCAGACAGCACCCCAAGGCATAGAAAGCCCTTCCCGGGGTTGTCTGTGACGTCAAATGCCCCGGCGTGCCCCCGTGGGGATGACCCCCATCATGACTTACGTTGTCATGGAACCGTGACAGCAAAAAGCTATGTACTGATTCCTATTGAAAGAGGGATCTGAAAAATCTCCCATTCAAATCCCTATGGGGAAAGTAAAAAAAAGTAAAAAAAAAATGAAAACAAGTAAAACACAACATGAAAAAAAAAAAAAAAAACAGTACACCGCCCCTTTTCCCCCCTTTTTAAAGCCAATCGCCCCCCAAAAAGTCAAAATAAATAAAGTACCCATATTTGGTATACCCGTGGTAACGACCTGCCCCTTTAAATTGTTGTTTAAATTTTCCCCTCGGTGAACACCCTAAAAAAAAAAAAAAAAAAAAAAAAAACAAACACGAATTAAGATTTTTGTTTATCCGGCCAAAAAGGTAAAAACGATAAAAATCCTATAAACGCCCTGTATTCCCCTTAAAAAAGTCAGTTATTTCCCCAAAAAAAAAGTCCAACACGCTCTTATACGGAAAAAAAAAAAAAAGTTTTTGGCTCTAGAAAATAGCGATGATAAATTTCTTTTACACCTAAAAAAACTTTTTTTTTTTAAGTGTTAAATAAAAAAAAAAATTAAATTGGGTATCGCCATAATATATCGCCCCCAGGTAAAGAACTTTTCGGATACTGCACTGATGAGCGTGTTAAAATAAAAGTAAAAATACATATAGGTTGCAGTATTTTCTTCATCTCCTTCCAAAAAAAAGGTTTAAAATGATCAAAAGTTTGTCCCCCAAAATGATACCTAAAAACATCCCATCCGCAAAAACCAAAAAAAAATTTTGGCTCTCAACTAGGCGATGCAAAAAATGGTTTTCCCCTTTGAATAAAAGTGTTTTTAGTGTTAAAAGAGTTAAAAAAAAAAAAAAAATTAAAATTGGGAAAAGCTGGAATTGTTGACTGTGGGAGAGTCCCTGTCAATCTAAACGAGTGGGCCCCTCCAGGATTGCTGTATTTTTTTCAAAACGCCTCACAAAACCTTAATAAAAAAATTAAAAAAGGGG